>JAJPUD010000423.1:194477-238975 GCA_023553655.1 Myrmecobius fasciatus | reverse complement strand
CTTACTTGCATAAAATAGAGAAAGAAAAGATCAATGAATTGGGCTTATTATTAAAAAAACTAGAAAAAGAACAAATTAAAAACCCTCAATTAAATACCAAATTGGAAATTCTAAAAGTAAAAGGAGAAATTAATAAAATAGAAAACAAGAAAACTATTGAGTTAATAAATAAAACTAAGAGTTGGTTCTATGAAAAAACCAACAAAATAGATAAGCCTTTAGTTAATTTGATAAGAAAAAGGAGAGAGGAAAATCAAATTGTTAGTCTCAAGAATGATAAGGGAGAATTTTCCTCCAATGAAGAGGAAATTAGAGCAATAATTAGGAGTTACTTTGCCCAACTTTATGCCAGTAAGTTTGATAATCTAAATGAAATGGAGGAATATCTACAAAAATATAGATTGCCCAGGTTAACAGAAGAGGATATAAATTATTTAAATAGCCCCATATCAGAAAAAGAAATAGAACAAGCCATTAACCAACTCCCTAAGAAAAAACCTCCAGGGCCAGATGGATTTACATGTGAATTCTACCAAATATTCAAAGAACAATTGATTCCAATACTACACAAACTATTTGAGAAATTAGGGACAGAAGGTATACTGCCAGAATTCTTCTATGAGACCGATATGGTGCTGATAGCTAAACCAGGTAGGGTAAAAACAGAGAAAGAAAACTATAGACCAATTTCCCTAATGAATATTGATGCAAAAATTTTAAATAAGATTTTAGCAATGAGATTACAGAAAGTCATCCCCAGGATAGTACACTATGACCAAGTAGGATTTATACCAGGGATGCAGGGCTGGTTCAATATTAGGAAAACTACCAGCATAATTAATTATATTAATAACCAAATTAACAAAAACCATATGATCATCTCAATAGATGCAGAAAAAGCCTTTGACAAAATCCAACACCCTTTCCTATTAAAAACACTAGAGAGTATAGGAATAAATGGGCTTTTCCTTAAAATGATCAGTAGCATCTATTTAAAACCATCAGCAAGCATCATATGTAATGGAGACAAACTAAAACCATTCCCAATAAGATCAGCAGTGAAACAAGGCTGTCCACTGTCACCATTACTATTTAATATTGTATTAGAAATGTTAGCTTTAGCAATAAGAGAAGAAAAAGAGATGAAAGGAATCAGAGTAGGTAATGAAGAAACCAAATTATCACTCTTTGCAGATGACATGATGGTATACTTAGAGAACCCTAGAGATTCAACTAAAAAACTACTAGAAACAATTAACAACTTTGGCAAAGTTGCAGGATTCAAAATTAATCCACATAAATCATCAGCATTTTTATATATTACTAACAAAGTTCAGCAGCAGGAGATACAAAAAGAAATTCCATTCCAAATAGCAGATGACAGGATAAAATATTTGGGAATCTATCTACCAAGGAAAAGTCAGAAACTATATGAACTAAATTACAAAACACTTTCCACACAAATAAAATCAGACCTAATCAATTGGAAAAATATTAAGTGCTCATGGGTAGGCAGAGCAAACATAATAAAAATGACAATACTACCCAAACTAATCTACTTATTTAGTGCCATACCAATCAAACTCCCAAGAAATTATTTTACAGATCTAGAAAAAATAGTAGCAAAGTTCATTTGGAAGAACAAAAGGTCAAGGATCTCAAGGGGATTAATGAGAAAAAAGGCAGATGAAGGTGGCCTTGCTATACCAGATCTCAAACTATATTATAAAGCAGCGGTCATCAAAAGTGTTTGGTACTGGTTAAGAAATAGAGCAGTCGATCACTGGCACAGGATAGGATATCAGGACAATCTAGGCAATAACCTTAACAATCTAGTATTCTATAAACCCAAAGACCCCAGCTTTTGGGATAAATACTCACTATTTGGCAAAAACTGCTGGGAAAATTGGAAACTAGTGTGGAAGAAATTAGGGCTTGACCCATACCTAACAGCATATACCAAGATAAGATCTAAATGGGTTCATGATCTAGATATAAAGAGGGACTTTGTAAGCAAGTTAGAGGAACGTAATATAATTTATCTCTCAGACCTGTGGAGATGGAATAAATTTATGTCCAGAGAAGACCTGGAACTCCTAATTGAACACCAGATGGATAATTTTGATTATCTTAAGTTAAAAAGTTTCTGTACAAACAAAACAAATGCAGACAAGATTAGGAGGGAAGCATCAAATTGGGAAATCATCTTTACATTTAATGGTTCTGATAAAGGCCTCATTTCTAAAATTTATAGAGAATTGTCTCATATATATAAGAATTCAAGCCACTCTTCAATAGATAAGTGGTCAAGGGATATGAACAGACAATTTTCAGATGATGAAATTAAAACCATCTCTAGTCATATGAAAAATTTCTCCAAATCACTATTGATCAGAGAAATGCAAATTAAGACAACTCTGAGATACCACTACACACCTGTCAGATTGGCTAAAATGACAGGAAAAGATAATGATGAATGTTGGAGGGGATGTGGGAAAACTGGGACACTAATACATTGTTGGTGGAACTGTGAACGGATCCAACCATTCTGGAGAGCAATGTGGAGCTATGCTCAAAAAGTTGTCAAACTGTGCATACCCTTTGACCCAGCAGTGTTTCTACTGGGCCTATATCCCAAAGAGATCTTAGAGGAGGGAAAGGGCCCCACATGTACAAGAATGTTTGTAGCGGCCCTTTTTGTGGTGGCTAGAAACTGGAAACTGAAGGGATGCCCATCAATTGGAGAGTGGCTGAATAAATTATGGTATATGAATGTTATGGAATATTATTGCTCTGTAAGAAACGACCAGCAGGACGATTTCAGAGAGGCCTGGAGAGACTTGCATGAACTGATGCTGAGTGAAACGAGCAGAACCAGGAGATCATCATACACAGCAACAAGAGTATTACATGATGATCAATTCTAATGGACATGGCTCTCTGCAACAAAGAATTGTCTCAAACCAGTTCTAATTGTTCACTGAAGAAAACCATATACACCCAGAGAGAGGGAAATGAAATATGGACCACAACGTAACATTTTCATGATCTCTATTGACATTTGTTTGCATTGTGTTGCCTTTCTCTGATTCTTTTTTTTTTTCTTGTAGATAGGATTTTTCTTGCATAACTTCTCAAGCATTTCAACATTATTAGCATGTAGTGGACTTCCTGCCATCTAGGGGAGGGGAGGTGACTGGGGGTAAAATTTGTAATGGAAAGCTTTGTAAAGATTAATGTTGGGGAACTACCCATACATATGTTATACAAATAAAAAGCTTTAAAAAAAAAAAAAGAGTAGTTCTGAGAATGACCAGATTTCCTCAAGTCTGAATCTGATGAACTTTTCTAAATTGTAAAAATGTAGTTCATCTTAAAATAAATACAGATCATTATTATTTTCCCCAAGGGGAAATATCTACCAATATTTACTTGTGGCTGAAGACCATCACTAAACTACCATATGAGAAAAAAGAAATTAAAACCTTTATTAATTTCTGTGAATGTTCTCAATGCTATAAAGAGGCTATTTTCCACTGGCCACTCCACATGCCTCCAAGTTTTAAAACCTGACCAATTGCTAAGTGTTTGTGCCTTTGTTCTATCACTTTCACTGATACCCACAGGTTTTTTAACTCACAGTAAATTCTTTGACGCAGCTTTTGCTTTCAGATCTTAAGAGTACCTATTTTTAAATTCCAAAACTCAAGAATTCCTCTTCTCTCATCTTCCTTGGCATTCCTATTCAGCTGAAGCTTATAGTAACATTGTAGAGCTCTTCACTCATGTCACAGATAGGGCAGCTGCATAAAGAAATCCTCCTTAGACTAGTACTTGGCTCTCCTTATTATTAGTGGAAATTCATATTTCATATAAAATGCCATTCTATTATAAATTCTTCCACAATAACCCAATACTTCTTTAAGAAGATCAATCAGATCTCCTTAACATTACTTGCTTTTCCCAGTTCAAATCAGTCCTTCAAGTCACTTAATTCTTAGTTCACTAGTGTCACTTTAATTGGTGTTCACAAAATTCTTCCACATAAGATTTGGAGGGGGTAGGTTGCTATGTTAGGAAAGGGGAACTAAAAATGAGAGAAAAAAAGGAATATCCAGTTATCTGTTTTTAGTGATTGCTGATGCTCAAAATAAACAAACAACATCTGATTGACAGCATGGTACGTGGAAAAGGTTTGTTGCTGCTCACTCACATCTGACTCTTTCTGATTTGGGGGTTTTCTTGCCAAATATACAAGGGTGGTTTGCCATTGACTTCTCCAGCTGATTTTACAGACGAGGAAACTGAGGCAAACAGGGTTAAATCATGTACCCAGGATGACACAGCTAGTAAGTAGGTATCTGAGGCTGGATTTGAACTCATGAAGATGAGTCTTCCTGGCTCTGAGTCTAGGACTCTATCCACTGTGCCACCTAGCTCCTCTTATTTAGAGGAGCTGGGTTTAAATCTTATATATGCCTCTTAATTATTACTTATATGATCTCATCTCTTCAATTAGGGGACAAGACTAGATAAGTCCAAGGTCATTTCTAGTTTTACATATATTATTTCCGTAGATCCATTTTCTATAAAATTTGCAAGTTGCCTGCACTTTGGCCAGGGTAACTCAAAGAAGACATTCTAGAGATGAATAGTACTGGTTAAATTCCTTTTCCTTCCATAAATCTATGTGGTAAGATCATCAATCAAAGTTCCTCTAATTCAACCTTTCATTCAATGTCAAAATGTCAAAGATGTCAAAGAGAAAAGGTCTTCTTGTCTTCCTTCAGGTCCAACTTCCTGTCCCTAAGGATTGCACTTTTTCAAGATTCTTAGAACAAAGCAATCTTTGGAAATGGAGCTAAATTCCATGTTACTCACTAGGAACAAGGAGGAAGATGATTTTTGAAGCACTTAGTAAGAGGAAATCTGCAGCATTCATACTGTGTCCTTCCTTCCTTCCACTGGGAACAGTTCATGAAAACAGGAATATGGTTGGGAACAATCCATAAGATTTTATAAAGGCAGTAGATGACAGATCATTTTTATAGCCTCCACAAAACACACACAATCATATTAGCAAACCTCATTGACATCCTAATTGGTCATGATTAACTTGAGAACTTCAATTTTATAACCATCATTATATGATTGATTTGAGAGTTTCAGTTCTATAATTATCATTATACTGAAGGTATAACTGTACATAAAAGGTTCCCAGGTGAGATATAAACAAAAACAAATACACAGTAAAAGATAGGAGGAAATAAAAATACAAAGGGGAGACCTGGGTGGAGGTTCTAGTCAGCAACAGATTTCCTCCTCTTAACTGTTGGTTATTTGGGTTGGGCTTCAATTCTGCTTGCTGCATTTTTTGAGGTGGTTCTGTTCCACACATAATACTCATATGATAAAGAATAAAGAAACCATCTCCTTGTTTGTTTTCAACATGCTTTCCCTCTCCCTTCTCCCAAAATATAAAATTTTAGCTAGGTAACATAATGGAGAGAATCCTGGTCTTGGTTTGGAAGCTAGTCTCACATGCATTAAAAATGACAGGGTTAGAGAACCAGAGAAATAAATTAAGTCTTAGAGAGAAAGAGATGGAGAAAGCGATAAGGAGAAGAAGAGAAAAAAAAATGGGAGGTGGGATATGCCAACATAAAGGCTAAGTTGATACTATGGCACTGAATCAGCCAGCCAGTTCAGTAGAAAAAAATGAGTGAAGTTTAGTCACATAAATAAAACAATCTGATCCCCCTCCCGCCTTTAAAATTGAATTTTTCATCTTTTAATTTGTTTACTTCTCAGTCTCACTTCTCCCATTTCTCAGTCTGAAATCGGAAGCTGCCCTTAGCAGTACAAGCAAAGGTTGAATGGATAGGCCATTCGAAAAAGTATAAAGGAGAGTTCAGAAAAATGGGATCCAGAGAAACTTCCTTTACCCCTCAAAAAAAGTAAAGACTGTCTCCAGCTCTGTAGCTATTAAGCCAGCACTTCAATATCAAGGGAAGGTGACTGATCTCCCTTCTTTGTTCTGGCAAAGGGGTAAAAGTATGTCTCTAGCCTATCATAATATCTCCTATATGGAAAACTCCTCCCTTTTTTCCTTGCAAAGAGTACTGTGAATCCTTGAACAGTTTTGTCCAACATTCATGTATAAAATAAAAGCAACGTGGAATAATAATAATGATGATAGCATTTTAGGTTTGCAAAACATTTTGCATAGGTTACCTTATTTGATCCTTACAGCAATCCTATGAAACTGGTGATATAATTATGTTCACTTTACATAAAAGGAAACTGAGGAACAGAAAATTGAAATGACTTGCTCATAGTCACACAGCTAGGGAGTGTCTGAGGCAAGATTCAAACTCAGGATTTCCTGTCTTCGAGTACTACATTAATTTTACTAGAAAAATATCCTACTGTGACACATCGTCAAGGTACAGAAATGATGCTGAGTTCTACTTTGGTTTATGGCAGGAATAAAAATATAAGTTCTGATAGGTCCTAATTAGCTTGAAGGATTTCAAGGATCTAAGTGTTGAACTATGTGCCTGCTGTCCAAGGATACATTTAGCTAAAAATAGAGAATCTATCACCAGAAAGTTATAAATCTGCTTGGCCAAAGTAACTCATGAAGACTACTGAGATGAGAGAGTAGTTATCAATGAATCAATCAGAAATCAAGAAACGTTTATTAAGCTCCTACTATATGCCAGACATGGTGGAGTGCTAAGTGCTGGGTACACAAAAAAGGGCAAAATCCAGTCCCTGTCTCCAAGGAGCTTTTAATCTAATGGGGGAGACAACTTGCCAACAAATATATCCAAGACAAGTTATATAGAAGATAAATAGGGTAATAATAAACAGAGGGAAGGCACTAAAATTAAGAGGAATTGGAAAGGACTTCCAGCAAAAAAAAAAAAAAAAAAAGATAGGATTCAAAGGAGTGTATCCCAGGCAGGGAGCCCCATCTTTAACAGAAGAGAGATAGGAGATAAGATGTTACAAATATGGAATGACAAACAGGACAGTTTGGCTAGAAAAGAGAACATATAAAAGAGAGTAACGTTTACTGAGTTTGGGAAGGTAGCTAGAGCAACATTGTAAAGGGCTTTAAAATTCCCAAAGAGTTTGTCTTTTATCTTAGATACAATAGTGGGAACTGTCAATGCCCAAATTGAAGGGTCTTATTGCAGCTCTTTTAGCAAGAATCCTATTACATAAAGTCCATAAAGTAGATAAAAACTTAAATTCTTATATTTTTTCCTTCCTCTTTTTTTAACCATTTGGTGTCAGATACCTTTGGTTTTTTTAAAAGCATATTTTTTTCACTTTCTTTTTTCTTTTTTTCCTCAATTGTATTTGTTTTTTCTAAATACATGTAAAGATAATTTTCAGTATTCATTTTTATAAGACTTTATGTTTCAAATTTTTCTTTCTCCCCAAAACAATAAGCAATCTGATATAAGTTAAACATGTGCAATTAAGGCATCTCTTTGGCAGAATAATGTTCTAAATGAGTAAAAGAAAAATATACAAGACTACATAGGAGACTAATTATATCAAAATAAAGCTATCAAAATACTGAGGTTAATGAACCCCAGTTAAGAAACCCTGTTAAGAGGATCAGATCTAAGTAGGATATGATAAATATTGTGATATTCATTTTCTCACATCTTATGAAAATTGAATAATCAGTTGCAAAACTTGAACCTTGACTTAGCAGGTCTCAGATCCATATAACCTTTGATGTTATTTCATTAGAAAAGGAAATAAAAGTCAAAGTAAACTCAAAAATTTCAGTGAAGCTCCATTTTTTACTAATTTTTTTATATCAGAAAACATTTTATAAATTAAAGAAGTTAACTTATATAGGTGCCTTGAATGATGCTGTGAACTACGTTCAAATGTATTTGCATATATTCTAATTCATTATTATAGAAATAAAGTATATTGATGTATTTTGTGCCCTTTTTGGGGTGAGAGGGGACATCTGAATTAATGATTTCATCCTGAGAAGACTTTTTTTTTATTATGATGAGGATTAGCTACTATGTAATATAAGAGTCTTGGATCATTTCTTAGAAAGGTTAAATAACTGCCAAGGGTCACACAGTTAACTATGAGACACAGACAACAGCCAAGGATAGGTACTCCTGACTTTGGGTCCAGTACTCAAGTCATTATGCCATGCTGGCCCTCATAAAATGTTCTCTTTGCCCTTTTTCTGTTCTAATGCCTCATCATGCCATGAAGTTGATCTTAGGTTTTCAACAACCACAATGTCCATAGAACACCAGCTCTAGCAGGCCCTAAAAAGCTGTGAAGATTAAACCCAGGTTTGACCATGATGTCACCTAATTATCAGTCTATGTTCAGAGAGGCTCATTTACTTGAGAGCTGGCCAACAGCTGGGAAAAAGTTGGTATTTTGCTTGTTTTGCCATAGCAATTTATAAAACTGTCTAAGAAAGGAGTATCTGCCATATCCACAGAGTTTGTGATCTTTTGTCAATGAAGAAAGTACCAGCGATGATGAAATCACAGACATTTTTAATACTAGATAGCATTTTTATAATCCGTTGGAGTTTGCAAAGTGTTTTTTCTCATATTATATGTATATACATACAAGTGTATATTATATATATGTACATATAAATAATATTGAAATGCTTCAAATAATAATAGGTAGAAGAGATTTGCAAACTTTAAGATGTTATATAAAGGCTTTCATATATGTACACACATTTAAATAAATTTATATGAGCTACATTTGTATGTATGTAATATAATCACATTAAAATATTTCTCCCAACCAAATTTTTACAGAAAATTGTCAAATCCCTTCTTCTGGAAGACTTCTTTGTACTTTATCTCCAAACTATAAGGGGAAACTAGAATGTTGCTTTATCTTCAATTTACCTTTTGTCTATATATCAAATAGAGTCCCCTTTTTAGAGGGGAAACATTTTATGAAACACTGTTGCTTCCATTAAAAAAAAAAAGGTTGTTCTTAAAGAAAAATTCTTTCATCACTGTAGGGAGTCCCCAGTGAAGAAACTCCTTTTTACCAATGTAAAAAAAAACTTTTTTTTTTTTTTAAATTCTGTGGTTTTCCATCTGCCTAAGGTACTAAGAAGAATAATTAACTAGCCTCAGATCATATGGAAAATAAATATCACATGTTATTTTTGGACTCAGGGCTCCCTACCTCCAAAGTCAGCTCCATGAAGGAAGCCAGGCAGTCACTTCTAGGGGGGGTCAATACAACAGATTGTAAATGAAGACATTATGTGGATATTTAAAAACCAAACAGCAAAACTGTGAATAGACTCCTGTGAATAGACTCACAAATTTTTTACTTCTGATAAAATTCATTAGTTCCTTTATGACAGATTGAAGCAAATCTAATAAGGAAGGCAGAAAAAGCCAGAACTTACAGTCACACCCTCGTACTTCTGATACAACAAGCTCAACTTGTTTATCTGGTTCTCTAAATTCAATAAAAATCACAGAATCATAGAGTTTTAGATCTGGAGATTTATTTGAGCAGCTTATTTTTTCATAAAGAAAAATAAGGGTGGGGCAGCTAGGTGGCGCAGTGGTTAGAGCACCGCCCTGAAGTCAGGAGGACCTGAGTTCAAATCTGGTCTCAGACACTTAATATTCCCTAGCTGTGTGACCCTGGGCAAGTCACTTAACCCCAATTGCCTCAGCAAAAAAAAGAAAAAAAAAAAGAAAAAGAAAAATAAGGGAGGGGCAGCTAAATGGCACAGTGGATAGAGCACCAGCCCTGAAGTCAGGAAGACCTGAGTTCAAATTTGGTCTCAGACACTTAATGAGTCTTAGCTGTGTGACCCTGGGCAAGTCACTTAACTCCAATTGCCTCAGGGAAAAAAAAGAAAAGAAAACAAAAGAAAAAAAAGAAAGAAAAAGAAAAGAAAGAAAAGAAAAGAAAAATAAGGGAACTGGGTCACCAGGCAGTCACATAGAGGAAGTCTCAGTGCATGCTAGGCACATAGTAGGTGTTTAATAAATGCTTCTTAAATGGCTGAATAGTTATGTCAGATGAGGTAAAAGGAAGTCAATGGCAACACCAAAATTGTTAATATAAGGACCATATGTCAGAAGGTATTAAGTCAGAAAATAGAGCTAGGTTAGCTCTTCTCTGGACATGTGGAATCTGAGATTCCTGTGGAACATTCAGTTAAGAGATGTTTTGATGGCCGCTATAAGGATGAATCTGGAATTCATTGGTCATCTACAGAGAAATAACACTTGAAGCTATCAGAAAAAGGCAATGTGGTACATATTCTCATGTCTTGAAATAATTAATCAAAGAAGGTGGATACTGTGCTAAACATATTTTTAATATGAATGAAATAATATGAATGAAATTCTTCTTTTTAGGTTAAACGTGCAATTCTTCTAAACATATTACCATGTTTTTCATGTTGTACAAGAAAAATCAGTCCAAAAGGGAAAAAAGAAATCACAATAAAGAAAAAAAAGTAAGCAAACCACAACAAAAAAGATGAAAATACTATGCTTTGATCCACACCCAGTCTCCATAGTTCTCTGGGTACAGATGGCTCTTTTGATCATAAGTCTATTGGAAATTCCTTGAATCATCCCATTGTTGAAAAGAGCCAAGTCCATCACAGTTGACCATCGTATAATCTTGCTGTTGCTATGTACAATATTCTCTTGGTTCTATTCATTTCTCTCAATATAAGTTCATGTATGTCTTTCCAGGTTTTTATGAAATTAGCCTACTCTTCATTTCTTACAGAAAAATAATATTCCATTATGTTCATATACCTTAACTTATTTAGCCATTCCCCAACTGTTAGGCATCCACTCAATTTCCAGTTACTTGACACTACAAAAAGGGCTGTATAAACATTTTTGCACATGTGGGTTTTTTCCCTTTTTTATGCAGACCCAATAAAGACACTACTGGATCAAACAGTATCTAAATTTGGAACTATGCCAGAAGGGGTATAAAAGAATAGTTGGATCAGTTCACAACTCCACTAATAGTGTATTAGTATCCCAGTTTTCCCACATCCCCCTCCAACATTTATCATTATCTTTTCCTGTGATCTTAGATAATCTGAGAGGTATGAAGTGGTACATCAGAGTTGTCTTAATTTGTACTTCTCTAATTAATAGTGATTTGAAGCTTTTTTTCCATATTACTAGACTTTATATGACATATTAACTTTTTTCATGTGATAATTGTCTTTATATTCTTTGATCATTAATAAATTAGGAAATGATTTGTATCTTATAAATTTGAGTCAATTCTCCATATTTTAGAAATGAGACCTTTATCAGAAACACTGGATGTAGAATTTTTTCCACCTGTCTGCTTCCCTTCTAATCTTATTGGGTTTGTTTGTACAAAGCCTTTTTAATTTAATATAATCAAAGTTATCCATTTTGCATTTCGTAATGTTCTCTAGTTCTTTTTTGGCCATAAATTCTTCCTTTCTCCATAGATCTGAGAGGTAGACTATCCCTTGCTCTCCTAATTTCCTTATAATATCATCTTTTCCAGTTTTCCAGTCATCTATAATTTCAAATTTTCCCAGCAATTTTTGTCAAATGTGAGTTCTTATCTAGAATCCGGGGTCTTGGGGTTTACCAAACACTAGATTACTATAGTCACTATTGTGTCTTATGAATCTAATCCATTCCACAGATCCATTACTCTATTTCTTAGCCAGGACAAAATGGTTTTGGTTATTGCTGCTTTATAATACAGTTTTAAGTCTAGCATAACCAGATCATTTTTATGGATGAAATTCTATTTTTTTTAAAAGAAGAAAAGAAAAGGATGTCTCCAGAATTAGTATTTTTAAGAAAAAATAATCAGGATTTCAAGTATCTAAGAATGGCCTAATATTCTTATTGGGAGGTAAGAGAGAAGGAATTTTAAACTCAAACTAATGCTTGTTCATTGGTCTCTAAACCCATGTGCTCTGAGAGACTGCAATCATTGATCACTTCCATTTCTTCAGTAGCCATTTCTTCAAATAGTTGTATTATATGAATTTATATCGTTGTAATATTGTACCTAAAGCCTAAATTGATATGATATTGTTATAAAACATCTTTAAAGACTAATTTTCAAGTTAAGCCAGCTGTTAAAAAATATTGCAAAGATAACAATATCATCTTGAAAGCATTACTGATTTTAAATAATGCCCCAGGTCATCGACCTACACTAGTTCAATGTATGAGAATGTGAATGTGCAAATTAACTGAGATGTGAATAAAACTCCCTGTTTTAAAACTCATATGTATGAAGATTTTTAAAAAGAGAAGACAGTTCAATTATACTATTAAAACTTTTTAAACAGTAATACATTTTTTTCATATCAATTTAGGCTTTAAGTACAATATTCAGTGATTTTTAAAATTTTGCTTTCTATAATTAGTTACTTTGTAATAAACTTGAATCAGATATATATTTTATAATTTACTCTCATATTATGATAATAAATATAAAAAACATTTTAAAAAATTCATTGCATATTTCCATTGGGCCAGAATTAATTACAACAATATAAATTCATATAATACAACTATTTCACAGGATGCATTATTTAAATTGAGGTTTAACTGTATATTACAATTAGCTATCGAGCATTTTAAAGCATTTACTAATATTCCATGAACTGTGCTTAGTGCTAAGAAGACACATACAAACAAAAGAAAAATAGTTTTGACTCTGCAGGGCTTACAACTTAATTGGGGGAAGACAATACATTAAAAGAAACTGAAAGGGAAAATCAGGAGACTAAAGGAGCACATATTGGGCCATGGTAGAGAGGAAGGATCAGAATTCATAGAGGAATGAAAGGAGTAAACAGGCTGGTCTGGGAACTTTACAAAGTTGTATTGATATACTATCTCCTTATGAGGTCAAAGACTATCTGATCTGAGTTTTCATCTCTCCAGGTATTGAGTACAAAGCTAAATAATAAAATAATAAAAGCTAAATGAATTCAAATAGCCTAAATTTCCAAATTATCACTTTCAATTTTGTAATAATTAAGAAAATCAAAGAGAGAATATTGTGATTTATTATTTTAATATAGGAATTCTTTTTAAAGGTTATTTTTTTAGTCAAATATGGGACATAGAAACTTCTGTCCTCCCCAATAGCTTGTTTATCAGATAATGACTAAATATTTGTTTAACAGACAATGCAACACACTGGCTCCACTGATACAATTATAGAGTCAGGATAGAAGAATGTGGGAGGGAACTCCCAGTTTAAAAAGTATCAGGAATATGTTAAAAATATTTTATAGCATCTGTCAAAAATAGGTTTTTGTTTTGTGGTTTTTTAAAACAGTTTGAAGGAATTTTCTTTTTCAGCTCCACCAATTTGGGATTAAAAATGCCCATATATAAAACATGTATGCCAAGAATTGACAGGGAATAAAGTAATTGCCAAGATAATGAAAAAAAAAAAAACCTTCATTTAACTCAACTGTTTTAAACTTCTTGCCCACCAAGGCTTTTATTGGAATTAAGGAAGGGGGCAGGGAAGTAGATTTGATGTGTATTTCACTCATCTTCCTTTTTCTAGTCTAACCCTGAGGGGGTGAGGAGGGAGTGATCAATAGTTATAAATTAGGCAACAACTGGAGGGAAGAAAAAGAAAAACAAGAGGCCAAACTAAGCCACAAATTAGATAATCAGTTTCTAAATAATTAAGCTGGCACAACAGCACTGGTTAATCTTCATTTATTACAGGGTTCCTTTATGAATGGAGCAAATGTAGGGCTTTAAAATACTTGAAAAGCATAATTGAGGGGAGGGATTTAATGGGCTTCATTTTTTTGTAGATGTTAACTCATCTTTAACAACTTCAGATTAAGAGACATAAAGGAGAAAAGCTCCAATGTGTGTGCCAACATGAAACAGATCTTAGGGAAAAACAAGAAATCATTTCTCAAACATGGTAAGCAGAATGATGAAAACAGGTAAGTATAGAAACTTCTTAGTGTCGTTAAGAAAAAACAGACACTGAACAGACCTTGGATAAGCTTGAAAGATGAGTATGTGAATTCCTTTCCCTCCACAGGGTCCTAGAATTCTATAATTAGACTTCTAGCAAATGCTACCTTTTCTTTACATAAAGTTAAAATAAACATATCTAGCATTTATAGAGCACTTTAAAGTTTATAAAATGAACTGTAAACATTTTCTCACTTGATCCTCACAACAGCCTTGGAGGTAAATGTTTTTACTATACATTATTTTGCAAATGAGAAAAGACATATTAAAGTTGAATGACTTGCCCCAGTATCATAATCAGTAAGTGTATAAGGCTAGATTTACCCAGAAATGTTTGGTCCCATCTAATTTGACTAGTAACTCATAATACAGCAAGTACTATTTTCAAAGAAATTACATAAAGAAAACAATGAAACATTGTATAGAATTATATTTTTATTAAAAATTTTTATTTAAAAAAAAAACAGTTTTTTGCAAGGCTCAACTTAGGTGCCTATAGGAAGCCTTTCCCGATCCTGAGAGTTTTTAATGCTTTCTTCTTCCTCAGATTATACTATAGTTATTTCCCTATAGTGGGAAGTAAGCTCCTTAGAGGAAGGGCTTGGTTTTTATTCTGCTTTTGTGCTTTGCATATGGTAAGTATGTAATAAATACTTGTTAAATGAATGAAGTACAATGGATTTTTACACTGGTTCATCCTGTAAGGATGAGTATGCAAAATTTCTCATTCCTTGAAAGTTCCTAAGAAAGTAAATAAAATAAATTTCCTTTTCTACTTGATTAGCCTAAATCTTGACTACTCATGTCTGACTTATCATTGAAGATTTACTCAGTTGGTAGATATTTGTTGTTTTCGAAGTTTTTCACCACACTCTAGTTAAGACAGTTTTATCTATGGAAAGGAATTCAGCATAAGGAAGATCTATCTTGGATAACATCTTAGATTCAGTTGCTGAAGTATCAAAGAAAACTTTATTATAAGTAATCCCAATAGCATGGAGTATATATGAAATCACTCTTGGGTCTAAAAATGCATGCTGAAGTAGGCTATGAACAAAGCTATACATTTATAATGAAATACTGCATTTCTTTCAATTAAATTATTTCTCTTTGGTTAGACCATAAGAACAAATTTAATTGAAAGAACATGTAATTGAAAGAACATTTTCATTATAAATGCATAACCTCCTTCACAGGATATGGCTACACACATTTTAGACAATGTATAATTTCATGTATATTGGACTCTCATTATCGTACATTCCATACTATTAGGATTGTCTTATAATGAAGTTTTCTTTGACTTTATTAACTAAATTAGCTATGCAACCATAAAGAACAGAGTCCACTTAATTAATCATCAAATTGAGACTGAAAAGACTTGAATTTTAGTAATGGTCTTACTTTCTGACCCTATCTGATATAAAAGAACAGTGACTAGATCCTGGGACAAATTCAGCTCAAGAAGGGAGAGATAATACAACATCCCCAACATTTGTCATGGCCGGGAGCACTTAAAGCTAGGTATAGTCATAAGAGTTGAAAGGAAATGGTCCATCTCCTCTCCTTTGTCCCTCATGTTCAGTTGAACTCAGGCCACTCTTTTTCCTTTTCTATTTTCTATCCTCCTTTGTCCCTTCTCCCCCACTTTGGGGCTTTCACAATCACTGTGGCAAACTAAGTGACCTATTCCCCATCCTTCTGTAATCTCCACCAGCACCCAAACCTCCCTCTTCCTGGGATGAGTGCTAGATCTTGAAGAATAATGGAACATGAGGAATGAGAACAGTGGTCTCCATCTACAGCAGGAAGGAATTGGGCTTGTCACTCAGATGTCAGATCATAGGCAAAGCCTTGCCTGCCCTTCCCTCCACATTCCACTTCTGTCTTACTCTCTTCCCTCCCTCCAACTGCCATCACCCAATGAATATTATGGGATGCTCAAGATAAATGAAATATGGTAGAATAGCGCTCAGCTTTACAGAAGAAAGGGACCTGGCAAATATAATCACATATTGATCACTTCTAACCACAAAGATCAGTGAAGGCAGTTTCTGAACAACTTTTATATGCACAAAGACTGCAGTTTCTAGCAGCCTTCATGGGGAATGAAGGGAATGCCATAAAAATTCAACTGAAGCCAATTCTATCCTAGGTCATCTTTGGGATAAATGCCTTAGCTCCAAAAGGAGCTATAACCACCCTATTAGCACCCAAAAGGATGCTAAAAATGAGACTAACACCAGCAGGAGTTCTTATGGTATTCCATGGGATTTCAGAATAAGGAAGGCAAGAAGCCAGCAGGTTCATTTTATGATCAATCAAGATTCTACTCTATAGCATATCTCACTTTCTTAACATTTTATGTTGTTCCCTTTGACAGGCTGGTGAAAGTTGTAGACCTTTTTCTCAGAATAATATTTTTAAATGCACAGAATAAATTTCATAGGATTACAAAGGAAACTGCCAAGTCAACAAGTGTTTAATAAGTGCCAGCCATATGCTGGCACTGTGTTTTGTGCTGGGATATTTTAAAAAAGCAAAATATTACATACCCACACATGTGTGCTTACTATATATATATATGTGTGTGTGTACTTATACATATATGCATATATGTATATGTTCACAGATTCCAAGTTAAGAACCTTTCTTGTAGAGAGAGCACCTCATGTCTCAAAAGCACTTTCCTCATAACAACTCCATGAAGCCAATGATTAATTAGTTCTACTTTGATAAGAAAACAGAAAAGTTAAGTATCTTGCCAACATAAGCCAGATACTCAGAGATAAGTAACAGAACCAGGACCTAAACCCAGTTCTGGTACCAGTTCCAAAGAAGAGTTCTTTCCAGAACATTACAATCGACTTAGATAAACTTAAATTGCCTCTTTTTGACTGAGAACAGGCTGATGACCAGGCAGAGTCCAAGCAGGATAATTAAAATGTCTCATGTAGGCTGAAAATGCTGGCCTACAAAAATGGAGGTTGTCCATGAATCAAGTACCCCATTAACTGATTTCAATACCAAGAACAGTGGACTGAGGAAAAATTATCAAACACCAGGAATCTGGCTGCCTCTGTTGTTTGAATGATATAGATCAAACCTATCATTGATCATTATGAATCTTCTCATTAAAATTCTCCTAACACCAGATTTTTCCCAGGCAACGGAGCTATGAGCCAAAAAGATACCTGCTCCATGGGGGAGATAGCTATAATAATGTATGACTATACAAAATTCTTTACTAATCATTAGTAGGGATTTTTTTTTTTTGCAAAAACTATAGACTTAAATATTCAATGAAATTTTCATGGATAGCTTCTAGGGCTTTTTTTCCCTTTTTCACTTTAGAATTTTATATCTTAAGTTCAAAGAGCCAAAATTAGATTGTATATAAGAGTCAAGAGCACCTTCTGTTAAGTTCTTTTGAATAGAAATTTGAAATTTTTAATTTTATTTCTAATCACGATGATAAAATTTAACATCTTGTTTTCTTGGACCTGGCAATGGAAAGAAATTATCAACTACCAGTGAAACAAAGCAGTTCAACTCACAAGCAGGTAGTTCCACTAACAGGAACTAACTCATGGTCTATGGGGAAATCCCTTTTCCATTTAAAGTTTATATCCATGACCACAATCACACAGATAAATATCTCCTTGTTTTATTACTTAATAGCCATCATTTATATATCACATTAAGGTTTGCATAGTGCTTTACCTCCCTTTAACTCATTTGATCCTGACAATAACCTTGAAAGACAGATGCTGCTTATTATTATCATTTTACAGATGAGGAAACTGAGAACACATAACCTTGCCCATTGTCACATACCTACTAAGTATTAGAGGCAGGATTTAAACTCAAGTCTACCCAGTCTACCCACTATGCATCTACACACATTGCACAGCTATTTATATTGCACAGCATTAATAATGAAAAGACCAAGGACCAGCACTTTCTCTATGGATATACTTGTTAAAGATCTTGTAATATTTTAAGTTTATTGGCTATTACACATCCCAGTCAAATTCCAATTTTCTGCTTTTAGCCCATGTTTAACCCATCAATAAACATAAATTATGGGCTGGGACACTAATACATTGTTGGTGGAACTGTGAACGGATCCAACCATTCTGGAGAGCAATTTGGAGCTATGCTCAAAAAGTTGTCAAACTGTGCATACCCTTTGACCCAGCAGTGTTTCTACTGGGCCTATATCCCAAAGAGATCTTAGAGGAGGGAAAGGGACCCACATGTGCAAGAATGTTTGTGGCAGCCCTTTTTGTAGTGGCTAGAAACTGGAAACTGAAGGGATGCCCATCAATTGGAGAGTGGCTGAATAAATTATGGTATATGAATGTTATGGAATATTATTGTTCTGTAAGAAACGACCAGCAGGACGATTTCAGAGAGGCCTGGAGAGACTGGCATGAACTGATGCTGAGTGAAACGAGCAGAACCAGGAGATCATCATGCACAGCAACAACAGTATTACATGATGATCAATTCTGATGGACATGGATCTCTGCAATAAAGAATTGTCTCAAACCAGTTCCAGTTGTTCACTGAAGAAAACCATATACACCCAGAAAGAGGGACATGAAATATGGACCACAACGTAACATTTTCATGATCTCTATTGACATTTGTTTGCATTGTGTTGCCTTTCTCTGATTCTTTTTTTTCTTGTAGATAGGATTTTTCTTGCATAACTTCTCAAGCATTTCAACATTATTAACATTATTCAACATGTAGTGGACTTCCTGCCATCTAGGGGAGGGGAGGGGACTGGGGGTAAAATTTGTATTGGAAAGCTTTGTAAAGATCAAGGTTGGGGAACTACCCATACATATGTTATACAAATAAAAAGCTTAAAAAAACATAAATTATGATGCTAAAATAAAATAAAATAATTTCTTGGTACATAAAAACTTGGAAATATCAATGTGAATGTTGTTCCCTTCAAAGTGGCCCTTTCATTAGATTATATATTAATGTCAAAATACCATAGGATTAATTTTTTAAGACTGTCCTTCAAAGGAAATGACTTTTTAAAAAACATCTTCCAAAGGGGGCACATCAATATTTTTAAATGGTCAAAATTCATTTAGACTTAATTCTAATGAATGAAATTGAGGATGTGGTCAAAGTCAAGATGCAATCAAGGAAACATGAATTATTTTCTTGGGTGACATAAATTAATGTAAGAAAGAAGTATAGGATTACTTACATGAACTGGTATAAAGTGAAGTCAAAAGGGCCAGGAATACAATACAAAGCCAGAAAATATTGACATCATTTAGTTTAAAACAGAAATAAAAATTTTCATCTGAAATTTTTTGTGGATTTTTGAATTTTACCTCAAAGTTGTTAAATTCCAATTTGAAAGGGGGGAAGTAAAATTATTTGCTTTTATGATTTAAATGAATTGTAGATTTGAGCTAACAAACTTGAGTATACTAAGAAGCAACCTTCTTTTTTTTGTTCATTTTTTTAAAGGGAGATAGAGACCCTCAATTAAATTAAGGGCGAAATTACATAAGTAAAACACTTAAATCTCTTTGGCTAGTTAGAAAGAACTTCAAAAAAATTACAAAAAGGAATATTTGCAGTCTTCTCACCCCATTCCATGTTCACTTCCCTGCTAAATTTCACTATCTAAAAATACTTGGAATTTTTGAGTTTTTGACTTTTATTTATTCACCCATAGAACATTCTTAGAGAGATTTTCATTTAAATTTGTTTCATCACTAACCTATTTTTGAGGAATATGATTTTCCATTTTTTTTCTACATGGAAACGTGCTAATTTCTACTTTGCATAAGACAAATCTTTTTCTTCCACTTTGATGGAAGTTATTTACTCCTGTGGCTTCCTATCACCCCCATTATCATATGTATAGAAACCTCTATTTGGCATTCAAAGTCTTTCATAATTCACCCCACCTCTCCAATCTTCTTACAGCTTACACCTCCCTTTCTAACTCCCATACTCTTTGATCCAATACCATAGTCCTCTCCTTGCTGTTTGGCTCCTCTTAATCCATCACAATTCCAAAAGATTTTTGATGAAAAAACACTATCTAGACACTTACAGATAGAGAACTAATAGCATTTTAAAAATATTATCCACTTACAGATAGAAAACTAACAGATTCAGGGTATAGATTAAAGCATTTTTTTCTTTCTTTCTCTTATTAATTTTTTTTCCTGGAAGATGGCTACTGTGGAAATTTGCATGACTATATTTGTATGAGATTTGTATTTTTTGCCTTCTCAGTGGGTAGAAAAAGAGATGGTACCTAATTTTTTTTATGTAATCCATGATCTAATAATGATCTGGGCATTGTCATGAAGGGGATTTGGCCTTGGGGTGTTGTTTGTTGATTCTAAGACTAGAATATTGGGCCCAATTCAATCAGATATAATCTTGAGTTTTCCACAAGTGGAGCAAAGGTTGGATAATTGTCTATTAACTGTATCATAGAAGTAATTCTTAATTAAGATTAGACTAGATGGTCTTCAAGGTCCCTTTCAAACTTAGATGTGATTTATGAACTTAGAAGTGATTTATGATCCTCATTTTACAAGCCCATCCTGAAAGACATTGTTGCTTACATTGAAGATATTGTCACCTAGTGTAATAGAAAAGTATTCAGAAACATTTATAAACTAATTCATTGGACTGAGAGCAAAAGTTTAAAAAACTTTTAAATGACAAATATCTTATGGTCTTTTTTAAAGAAGAATATGAAAGCACTTGGAACAATGTACAAAAGAATGATTTAAAATTTATTTCAATTCTTATTTTAAGTTAAGTAAAGCTGGATAGCTGGTATATATGTTAGTGAGTCATTTCCTACAGTCTTCACTAATAAAGAATAGTATTACTATTTTATTTTAAATAAGAACATATGCAACTAAAAGATGTGTCTGATCACGTTACTCTATTACTCGAAAATCTTCAGCCACAGCCTTTAGGATAAAGTACAAACTCCTCCTAATCATCATTTAAAGATCTTCACAATATGGTTTCAACCTCTTTTTCTAAACTAACTTACCATTACTCCATTCACATATTCTAAGCTTCAGCCAGTCTATTCTATTTATTATTGTGGACAATGTTCAATTTCCCATCTCCATGGCTTTTTATGAACTATCCTACAGTTTTGATATGTTTCTCCCTTTTCACTTATACTTCTTCGGCCTCCCAGCTCCCATCAAAGCTCAGTTCAAATGCTACCTCCTTCCCAAAGCCTTATCACATATGTCTTCATCATTTTAGTGCTCTGCGCATCTTTTCCTAGCTGGAGTTATAATGAATTAATTCCTCACAACCTTGGCCTCTTCCATCTGCCTTCTTCATATAAAATTCAACCTGCTCATATGTTATTTCAAGTGATTTTTAAAATTATAAACAATGTAGAAAAGCTAGACACTGATGTTTTGCCACTTTAAAATAAATTTCCCATAAGGAGAAACAAATTCCCATCATACATACATTCAGTATGGAGTCCAGCACTGTCACCAAATGAAACTCTTTGCCAAACAAAACCAGTTAACGGAGTTTTCTGGAAGAAGCATTCAATAGGCAAATGACCTGAAGAGGACAAAAAGAACCAGTATAATAATGCGTGGGACCATCAAGTTTTTGGTTCATACCTTAAGGGTATGATTCCCAGATTTGAACAAAAGAAAAAAATTAAACAAATTAATTTACCAAGCTAAACAATATTAAAAGTAAAAGCTAACATGTACTTACAGTAACATATTAAGGTTTATAAAGTTCTCCCTCTCTCTCATTTTGACTCTTATAAGAAGTCTATGAGATAAGTATTTAAATCTTTATTATCCCCATGGCAAGATGAGCCTGAAACTCAGAGTAACTAAGAGACTTGCCCAAGAATTTCTGATTCCCCGTCTAGTTTTCTTTCCCAACACCAAATTCTACATAATGAAAATAACAGATTGAGGGGGTTAGGAAATTTTCATTTGAGTAAATAGTGAAGTGACTAGGAAAAAAATTCTTATCCAATTGCAACCAGTGAGTTCAGTCTGTATTGATTCACATACTCACTTCATATAATGTTTCCGATTTTTCAATAAGCATTCACTAGGCTCCATTCACAGCAATAAAGATACAAAGAAAAGAAAAAAAGGAGTGCTCAGTTTTCAAGTTTGTCCAAGATAATAGGTACTGACTAGCCTACTAATCACAGCTAGAGGTGGTACAGTGGACAGAGTGATGTACATAAAATCAGGAAGACCTAAGTTCAAAACTGGCCTTAGGGATCTACTAATTGTGTGTCACCAGTCAAGGTATTTAACTTCTATCTGCCTCAGTTACCTCATCTCTAAAATGGGAAAAACAATAGTATCTATCTATCAAAATTGTTTTGAGGGCAAAATAATAGTACTTGTAAATATAAGATTTGTAAAGCACTTTGTAAACTTTCAAGTGCTATACAAATGTGCATACTACTGCTGCTGCTATTTCTATCCTGTTATTATCATTATTAGTCTTGCAGGATATTTAAGAAAGGGAAAATATAAGCTAGAAACTACTTGCTCTCTACACAACCTTGAAAAATAACTTTAGTTTTCTTTTTTTATATATATAAAGCTTTTTATATACAAAACATATGAGTGACCTTTCAACATTGACCTTTGCAAAAACTTTTTTTTCCCAAGCTTTTCCCCTCCTTCCCCCCACTCCCCACCCCTAGATGACAGGTAATCCAATACATGCTAAATAGGATAAATTATATGACAAATACAATACATGTATACATATCTATACAGTTATCTTACTGCACAAGAAACATCAGATCTAGAAAGAGAAGAAGAAAAAAAAACAACCTAAGAAGGAAAACAAAATGCATGGAAATATTCACAGAAAGCGTTAAAATGCTGTGTTGTGGTTCACTCTCAGTTCCCACAGGCCTCTCTCTGAATGTATATGACTATCTTCATCGCAGAACAACTGGTTTGAATCACATCATTGTTGAAGAGAACCATGTCCATCAAAATTGATCATCGTATAGTCTTGTTGCTGTGTATAATGTTCTCCTGGTTCTGCTGATTTCACTCAGCATCAGTTCATGCAAGTCTCTCCAATCCTCTCTGAAATCCTCCTGTTGGTCATTTCTTACAGAACAATAATATTCCATAACATTCATATACCATAATTTATTCAGCCATTCTCCAATTGATGGGCATCCTTTCAATTTCCAGTTTCTTGCCACTACAAAAAGGGCTGCCACAAACATTTTTGCACATGTGGGTCCCTTTCCCTCCTTTAAAATCTCTTTGGGATATAGGCCCAGTAGAAACACTGCTGGGTCAAAGGGCATGCACAGTTTGATAACTTTTTGAGCATAGTTCCAAATTGCTCTTCAGAATGGTTGGATCCCTTCACAGTTCCACCAACAATGTATCTAACTTTAGCTTTCTTTTGGGGTTTCAGTTTCCTCATTTACAAAATGATGGGGTTGGACTAGAGGGAAAGGTAACAAGGTAAAGTATAATTGTTACAAAAACATTCCCCCTGACTGAATGTGAATTGCAACACAGTATTTTCCCCTTTTTGTTGTTTGCTTGATTGTAGTTTTCTTTCTCTTTTTTCCCCTTTTGATCTGATTTTTCTTGTGCGGTATGATAAATGTAGAAATATGTTTAGAAGAATTACACATGTTTAACCTACATTGGATTACTTGCTGTCTAGAGGAGGGAGGAGAGGAGAGAGAAATTTGGAACACAAGGTTTTTGCAAGGGTGAATGTTGAGAATTATCTTTGCATGTATTTTGAAAAATAAAAATATATTATTATTAAAAAATCAATCAAATCAATAAACAAACCCCTCCTCCCAAACATCTGACACCTTCTACCACATGTAAATACCAAATCCAGGGGAAAGTGGGTTAAAACTTAGGAAGTACATGTATTCAGCACTTCATTCAGTCTCCTCTCTAATCCTTCCCCCCATGATAGAAACCTCAAAAAACCCAATAATAAAATATCCTCACTTCCAAGTTTCTCACTTGCTCATTTCTCATGACCTATTCCCTCCATACCATCTGTTCAGCTATAGGCATAGATGGTCATATCTTTGATCTTGTTATAACCCCAAAATTTTTCATTTCTATCTTTATGAACTCTGAATATAATCTTTTGTCATTTTACCCTACCCTCTGCCTTATAATCTCTAACCATGTTCCTTATCCTCCTCTGTTACCTCCACAGTCTCTCCACTCCTATTTTCCCAGCCCTGAACTGTCCATACTCTCTTTATTACATCTTGACCTCTAGGTGATCCAATCCAGCTTGGATTATCCTTTTCTCCCTAGTCCTTTCACACCTCCTCCTTTCAATGATTTCATCCTGCTCAATTTCAACTTTGGATTATATCCAGATGCTCTATTCTTATTCACATACTAGTGAACTCTGCTGGAGAAATTCAAGAAAGCATGCTGACTGGATCTACTACATATTTATGGTATGTAATGTAAACTGGCCCAAACTACAGCAAGGCAATGCTTTTAGATCTTCCCTATTCAATTCACATTCATCACAACAGCTTTTCTAAACTTTTCATGTGTCCTCAAACTTCCCATCCTTGCCTGCTACCATCCTCAGTTAAGAACTTAAAGCTCACATTTCGTTGAAAAAATTGAAGTCATTTACCAAGCTTCATCTTCTCCATAACTCCTCATCTCATATCACTCAGATACTTTCTCCCTTATTTCCTCTTTCAACCATCTCACATAAAAAGTTAGTCTTTCTCTTTGCAACAATAAACCCCTCCATATGTACAAGTGATCCCATTCCATTCCATCTTCTCCAGTAGACTGATTCCTCTGTCATCTCTACTCTTTCATTAATTATCAATCTGCCCTTTCACTGGCTACTTCTATGCTGCCTCTAAAATGCCTACAACTCTTCTATCCTAAAAAAAACCTTCTCAAATGTTTCATCAATGCCCAAAAGTTATCTTCTTAGGTGACTCGTCTCTTTTCTAGTAGTTGTTGTTTGTTTTTTTTTCTTGAAAAGGATCATTGACATCAAGATGGTGATGATTTGACTTTTGAGTGAATTAAACTCTTTGAGAAGGCTCACCATAACTAGTGAACTTAATTTCTTTTCTTTGAACTCTTTACTTAAGTTTCTGCAATCTAGTTTCTTAACCCTTTCTTTCAACTGGAAAATGATTTCAAGTTACCATCTCCTAGTTATCAATTCCAATATGTTTTTCTCATTCTTTGCCTTATCTTTGATAATCACTTCTCACTAGGTTTTATAATGTTACTAGATTCTCCTCCTATTTGTCTAATTAATCATTCTTGGCCTCCTTTGCTCTATCTTTATCTGAATATTGCTCACTACCTTAGATATTGTCCACAGTCCTCTATCCTGGATTCTCTTCTCTTTTCTCTGTATATATTTTCCTCCTGGTAATTTCATCAGCTCCCATGGATTTAATGATCATTTCTGAACTGATGATTTTCAACTCTACTTATTCAGCCCTAACTTCTCTGTTGCCTATTGGGTAACATAAACTAATTATCTCATAGACATCTAAAAGTCATGTCCAAAACTGAATATATTATCTTTTCCCAAAATTTTGCCCTCTTCAAAACTCACTTTACTATTAGTGCTAGGGATGCTATTATCCTCTTAGGTATCCCATCTTCCAACCAAATTGTCACTCTGGCTCTTCATTCTACCTCACGCTCCATATCCAATCTATTGCTAAATCTTGTTGATTCTACCTTTGCATTACCTCTCATTATATGCTCCTTTCTCTCCTCCAACATTGCTACCACTATGGTGCAGAGCCTCAATACCTCACATCTGGACTACTGCAATAGTCTGTTGGTTGGTCTCACTCATTGAAGCTTTCCATACTCTAATCCATATTCCCTTATTGCCAAAATGATCTTAAAATACAGGTTTGACCATGTTATTCCATTAGTACAATAAACTTCAATAGTTTTCCACGGCCTTCAAGATCAAATATAAAAGTCCTTCATGTGCCTTTTAAAGACCTCTATAACTGGCCCCTTTCTAACTTTCAAGTATTCTTACATTTTATTCTCTCCATACATACTAACATCCAGTGACCCAGGCATTCTTAACTGTTCTTTGCAATATACTCCATCTCCTGGTTCCATGCATTTTATCTGACTTTACCCCATGCCTGAAATTCTCTTTTTCCTTATTTCCACCTTCTATTTTCTCTTTTTATCACTTATTTTAAGTGAATGAGAGAGGAGGCATTTGATTGAATAAATCAACCAACCTCAATTTTATATTGTGATCTTGAATTCCATTTCTCTCCCCTTCCCCATGTCTAGTGTATCTCCTTTAAGCAAAATTCAGATTCTTACAAATCTCATTTTGGGGGGAGGGGGTTTCCAAAAAGATTAAATTCATAGTAAAGTATAAGTAAGAAACTAGTTTAAACCCTTCCTCCAAGGGGTCTTTGCATCTTTAAAATAATTTGTTAACCCAAAGGGATTTGTAACATGTTTCTGGAAGCCATTTTTGAAAAAGGTAAAGGGAGAAAAAGGATGGAGGCATAGAGAAAGAAAGAAGAAAATTAGCAGAGCTTAAACTATTCCCAGAGGCTGATAAGAAGGTAAACAAAAAGTCCTTACTCTTGAGAAACTTAAAACATCTAGACTAGAAAAGGCAACTTTAATTTCCCTTTCCTTTGTGCAACAAGAACCCAAAAACATTCCAGATAGTTAGCAGCAAGCCAATTTGGCCATGAGTTAAGCTCATACATATCATGCCTGAAGCTATGTAGAGTTTTTCCAAGATCATGATATCACTGGTTTGACTGCCCAGGTTTGCTATAAGTTTTGCAATTTGGAGACCTGGGAAAAATAAAACCCAGACTACATTTCCATCAATATGAGCACTGACCTCAACAGTAAATGCTTCCTTATCCTGTTCCTACAGCCCAAATTCCATCTTTTTTGTCCATGAGTAATTTATCATGTAGGTTCAAACACTGTGATTATAGAAAAATGTCATGGTTGCATTAATTTTTATTAAATGTAGCATGACAAATTAGAATTGGATTAACTTAACTTTGAGCTTGTTCCCTAAAATATTTTCAATTAAAGAATTTCATCCCATAGTCAAGAATTGCAATATTTAGCCATTAATCAGTAGCTTCACAGAACACGAGGATCTGCCCAACAGTCTACATGGAAAGGATTCTCTGGCTCAGCAAGTTCACAAGAAAACCTTCTAAAGAGATAATAGGAAGGGAAATAGAGATTAAATTTCCTTAACTTTGTTCTTAGGGGGTGAAGAAAACCAAGCAATGATTCTATGTGGTACAACTAAACTACCTTTATGTGATTTACTTATATAGTGAGAAGGCAGTGTCCTCAACAACTGAAACCATGTAGTAATTACAAATCATTCATTTCAAAAAGACAGAAAGAACTAGGGTGTGCGCCCAGAATCTGGTTGAGGCTTGCACTGTCTGAGCACTCAATTCAATTCAAATCAAGCATGTATGAAGTGCCTACCATGTCAGGTACTGGACTGGGGAATACTAAGACAAAATCCTAGATAATTCTTGCCTTCTCAGATCTCAAGTTGTACTGAGGGCTTATGTCCTAGGTACCAATAAGTACATACAAAGAATATGCAAATAACTTCAGGAGGGAGAAATTTTGAATAACTAGAAGGCAGATGCAACAAAGACTTCTCCAAACGCTCATCACTTAACAATGTTTGCCTCGGTTTCCTCATCTGTATGAGGCAGAAAAGGAAACAGCAAATCACTTCACCATTTTTGCCAAGAAAACCCAAATGGGGTCACAAAGAGTAGATCATGACTGAAACGACTGAACAAAAAAAAGTTGCTTTGTAGAAAGAAATTTGTTTTCAAGTCCAGTGATCTCCCCATCTTGTACTGCCATGTTCTGTGCTTGTCATACAGCTGAAAACTTGCTATATATTATGTCAGAGACTTAGTTTGAAGTCTGACTCTCTAATTTAGTACCAATGTGATCCTGAGTAAATCAGTATACCTAAATCAGTATACCTGAGTCTTAGTTTCCTCATTGGTAAAATGAAGAAGGTCTTATTCTAGAGGATTTGTATAATTACATTTCACAAGAATTTTATACACTTATACATCTTATTGTATACATTTTAAAACAGTATTCTGAAAAAAAAGATCTACTGGCTTCACCAGACTGCCAAAGATAGTGTCCATGACACATACAAAAAAATTAAAAACACCTAGCACAAATAATTATTTAAAAAGAACTTCTTTGTCTCAATTGCCTTGGAGATTTGCTTAGAATCACATTACCAACATCATTAACACATATGCAATGACCACATCTTCTGTGCATATGGTTCAGTATTATTCAAGAAATCCAAACAGGTTGTAAAAGCCTTGAGAGCAGGTCACCATATATTATTTTAAAATAATATTGTTTTTTAAAAAATTTCCCAAAAGACTCAGCATAATAAAAACCACAAAAATGCAGAATTATATAGTATAAGCTCACTATTCTTCATATGCTAAAAGACAACAAATACCCATGCTACAGAGGCAAACACCAAAACAGCAAAAACCAAACATATTCAATAAACAAACAGTACTAGCATAAGGACGTCCTCAAAGATGAAACTGTCATTTGCAATATACTTAACAGAACAGTGACTCAAAAACTTCAAAATAAGGTTTCTAATAAATATCACTGTATCAAATACTCATTACCATCAAGGTACGTAGAATGAAAAGATCTCAAAATAGAGAGAACCAGTGGAAGAATCAACCCTAGAGAGTATGAGGAAGAAGAGCATCCCTAGCATCCTGAAATGCTTTCTATGAGTGTATTGAAGAT
This sequence comes from Myrmecobius fasciatus, assembly GCA_023553655.1. Lineage (NCBI taxonomy): Eukaryota > Metazoa > Chordata > Mammalia > Dasyuromorphia > Myrmecobiidae > Myrmecobius > Myrmecobius fasciatus. The sequence goes on along the minus strand of JAJPUD010000423.1, from coordinate 210,045 downwards.
GAGCCTACATTTCAGCATTAGACTGTCAGTTAGAGTAACTTTAAGCTCTTTATGTTAAGACTATCTGTTAAGAGTAATTGTTAAGCTCTTCAAAGATAGAAACTATCTTTTCCTTCTTTTTTGTATCCCTATGGCTGAGCACAGTGCCTGGCTCTGGTGGGCACATTATTGTTTTTCAATAATGCCCGACTATTCCTGGTTCCCTCTGGAGTTTTCTTGGCAAAGATTCTGGAACGATTTGCCATTTCTTTCGCTAGTTCATTTTGCAGATGAGGAAACTGAGGCAGACAGTTAAGTGACTGGCCTAAGGTCACACAGCTAGTAAATGTCTAAGGCTGGATTTGAATTCAGTTTTTCCTGATTCCAGACCCAAAGATCTATCCACTGTGCCACCTCACTACTCCAAGCAGTGTTTAATAAATGTTTATTGTTTAATTGATCAATTTATTGATTAAAGAATAGTAAGGGCATACATCCCAGGTACCAATAAGTACATACATAGAATATGTACCATTTCTATCTGAACTCCATGAAATATAAAGACCACTAGAACTTTCCATCTGCCTTGTAGCTAAGACCTCTTCTGACATGTGCTCCATAAGCTTTACCAGCCTCCCAGAGGAATGGATCCATACACTAATGATTAAGAACCACTGCTCTGCTAGAATATGAGCTAATTGAGAGAAGATATAATCTTGTTTTTCTGTTAGTATCCCCAGCATTTAGCACAGTGCTTTACACATAGTAAATGATTAATAAATGCTTTTTCATTAATTCCCTTGTCCATTGATTCATTCTTGACTTAAAAGCTTAGCATTCTACCCTATCATGCCGTTTCCTCTTATCACTGCATAAGCACAATATTCAATAAATTTTGAATGTCCAATCAATAAATACTTATTATGCACCTACTATGTACCAGGCACTGATGCGAAGAATAGGGATACAAGAAGAGGCAGTTTGTATTCTTTGAAGAGCTTAGAATAAATCTAACAGGCAATCTAATGTTTGGGAGATTGTTAAGCAGAGGACAAAAATAATTAATTTTTTATGGTACTAGAATGTAACCTCACCTTAATACATTCACAGAAAGCATTTCAGGATGATTCAGGGATGATATGTACTTCTTCCTCTCTGGGATTGATCTTTTCCACTGGCTCTCTATATTTTAACAGCTTTTATTCCACATATCTTGAAGGTGATGAGTATTTGATATGGTAATGTTTATTAAAAACCTTATTCTTAAATTTTGGTGAGTATCTAGGAATCACTGAAAGCCAAAACATTGGTAGCTACTGTCACCTATGCACTGTTATATTACATTTAAAGAATAAACTACTTTCTTCTTTATAAAGTATTTGTTTGATTTGACCAAGTCCTAATCCTTGTGTCATATGGTCAGCTTGTCCAGAGATCACATTTTACTACAATGCACCAACATTTCTAAACAATTCTAATCACTTCACAAACATTAATGAGGGAACCTTATCCCTTTGTCCATTTGGCAGAGGAGCTGAGAAGGTCTGGCAGAGGCTCAGGGAAGTCAGCAGTTTTCCCAAGATTGTCCAAATAAGCTAAAAACTGAAAAGAGGATGAGAACTTCTTTGAGTTCTAGGCATTTATTTCATAATCCCTCCCTTAGGCTGCCTTTGTATCACCCGCCTATACCATGTTCAAGCTAGCATATACCTCTAAAAATACAACAAGGTGGCAATGAACTTCAACAGGATAAGAATCAATGAAATAGTCTGCCCAAATTAGTCATATTTGTTTTAAAATCTTGGCAGGACTTTTAAATTGCCTGTTAGCAACAAGTCCAGTTTCAACAAGCATTTATAAAGTATTCACATGTAAAAGTCACTATTCTGGGCACCTATAATATTAAGACAAAAAAATGAAAAATGGTACCTGACCTCAAAAAGCTTAGATTCAATAACAAAGTTTAAAAATAAAAAATTTGTGATGAAGTCAACAAACAACCAACAAACATGAACATTTCCACATATGTATATAGAACCTAAAAACAATTGATTATAAATTGCATTCATCTATAGCATATCCAGCTTCCCTTTTTCAAGCATTTAATACATTTAACAATTATACTTTTAAAATTATCTAAGTTTTCCTTTGAATCTCTTTCTGTTCTCTTATATACATTATTTTAAATGCTTCATTGATGCTTTTTCTTTTCTTCTTTCTTTTGGCATCCTTATGAGCCTTTCTCCTCCCCACTCTTCCTCTTCTACAAAAGAATAAAAATTAAAACTCTCCCTAATAGCTAGTATAACAAATCCACGTGTTTGCCATGTCTGAAATCATATGACTCCTCTAGTTATAGCCTCTTTCTCAGGAGGTAGGAAGCATGTTTCATCATCAGTACTCTGGAATCATGGCTGATGACTAAATCAATCTCAGTTCTCAAGTCTTTAAAAGTTACTTTTCTGGGGCAGCTAGGTGACGCAGTAGATAGAATACCAGCCCTGAAGTCAGGAGGCCTGAGTTCAAATTTGGTCTCAGACACTTAATATTCCCTAGCTGTGTGACCCTGGGCAAGTCACTTAACCTCAACTGCCTCAGCAAAAAGCAAAAAAAAAAAAGTTACTTTTCACAATGTTGTAGTCATTGTAAAAATTATTCTCCAAGTTCTGATCACTTTACTTTACATCAGTTCATATAACTCTTCCTAATTTTCTGAGGGCCATCCCTTTCATTGTTTCTTTTGACATAGTAACATGGCATTACATTCACATACCATAATTTTGTTCTGCCATTTTCAAATTGATAGGCACTAGTTTGAAACCATTTTTTCCAAACACTTCTCCCCAAGATTTCCACAGGAAAATACAGAAACAAGAAGGTAATTAGTCTTATAAGAATGTGGGCAGTGGATTGTACAGATAGGAAAGAACACTGATTTCAAATTCTTTCCTCTGTACAATTGGTGAGTTGGGGCTGAAGCTCAGATGAGAAATTGGGGCTAGATAGCCCTGTGAGTCATCTACAGAGAAATGACAGTTAAATCTAATGGTAGCTGATGAGGTTACTAAATGACACATATGTAGAATAAAGATTATTAATCTGGAGGTATAGGAACTTTATCTTTAAAAAATACCTGGATAACTATATTTGAATATATCTGGTTTCCTCTGCATTTCTCCACATATTATTTTATGCATTTAAAAATAATATTCCTGTTCTGTAAGAAATGACCAGCAGGACGATTTCAGAGAGGCCTGGAGAGACTTGCATGAACTGATGCTGAATGAAATGAGTAGAACCAGGAGATCATTATACATGGCAACAAGAAGATTATATGATGATCAATTCTGATGGACATGGCTCTCTTCAACAATGAAATGTTTCAAACCATTTCCAATTGTTCAGTGAAGAAAGCCATATACACCCAGAGAGAGGGATGTGAAATGTGGACCACAACATAACATTCTCATACTCTAGATTGATGTTTGCTTACATTGTGTTTCCTTTATCTGATATGTCTTCTGTGTAGATACGATTTTTCTTGCACAACAATAAGTTTGGAAATATGTAAAAAAAATAATTAAAAAAAAAATAAAAATAATATTCCAAGAAGGGGTCAGGTCCAAAGACTTCATCAGGCTGTCAAAGGTGTTAAGCAAAAAAGTTAAGAATCTCTGGTATAGAGAAAGAAAAGAATTTTTGGGAAATAACCACATTGATTGGGTATGATATGAATGATGTCCCAGCAAAGAAAAGTGGGTTAAAAGATAATCAAGGGAGAGAAGAGAATATCCAGGAGAAGAGAGAACTCTCATGACAAATGCAGAAGGCTAGATTCAGAAGAAAGGGAACTGAAAACAAAGACTACCAGATTTGGTAATTAAGAGGTCATTGGTATCTTTGGAGATAGCAGTTTCAGCTGAGTGATGAGGTCAGAAGTCAGAATGTAAAAAGGTTGAACAGTGAATAATCTTTATGATTCCTCTGGGGCATTTTCATTATTAACATCTTTAAGTTAATAGGGAGGTCCAGTCTTAATCTACTCTCTACCACAATAGAAACTACTGGAAGATCTTGAATCCAATTGGTGTAAATACATTTTTTTTAAACAAGCTAGAACTCAGTAGTCTATTTATGAGGCAGTATTTTGACAATGTACTTTAAATATATTTCTACATTATTAAAGAAATAAGATTTTTATTTTCTCTGTAGCTCCCTCTTGACAACATGGTCTTCATTTTTATTTCTCATTTGTTTGTCTATTTTCCTTAATTTCTGTTGTTAAATATCTGATTCTTTCAAACCCAGTTCAAATGTTTGCCACTCAATGCCCAAACCTCACTAACTCACTCATGAGAATGAGTCAATCAATACTAAAAAAATAAATCAATAAATATTCATTAAGTCCTCATTGTGCTTGCAATCTAATTTCTCTAATTTACTCTTATATGATAGTTATTTATGTTTATGTTTTCTACCTGACTAAACCACAAACTCCATTGACAGTAGGGATTGTGTCTAAACTTTGTAATTCCCCCCAGAGCCCAACACAGTCTTCTGAACAGGTGTTCAATATTTACTACATGAATCATAGTCTACTATAGACTTTTCTTTGAATTTGTCAAGCAAAACAAATCCACAAATTGGCCATGTCCAATTTTTAGTGTATTTTAATGTTAGAAAATCCTCTATCACTTGAATGTTTGCAAATCACTACCCAAATTGCAGGAGATTCTTAGTGTTGGATATTTATTCTGCATACTCTTAGGATACATTCTAGAAATCATCTTAATAGAAAAATTTCATAACTAAGCAGTGTTATACCAATAATAAAGAGAGAAGACAGTCTATCAAGATAGCACAAACAAGATAAATAAAAGTAAAGGGCCACTGCTTAGAATAATATATTATTCAGTAACCCTCAGAAAAGAACATAACACTGGGATCATAGGATTTAGTACTAGAACAGGTCCTAGAAATCAACTGCCTCATTTTACAGATGAGAAAACTGAGAAAGAAAATGATTTGCCTGAAGTAGCCTTCCCATACATCTCACTAACTACCAGCTAGCTAGTATGAAGAACATACAAACTGAGCCAAGAAGAGGGTGCTGGGTCTGGACTCAGGAATAACAGAATTCCCATTTCTGATATCCATTAGCTATGTGATCATAAGAAGAGCTAAAATTCAATGTAGAAAGGTCACCCACTAGTTATCTGACCATAAGCAAGTTGTAGAAGCTAAAATGGACTTCAGAAAGATCACCTAGTTTTATCTTATTTTGCAGATAAGGAAACTGAGACCCAGTTTAAGGATTTTTTTTCCCCATAGTCAGGAAGATAGCAAGAGGCAGACAACACTCTGACCTTTAATCTTTTTTTTTTTTTTCCCCTACTTTATTCTGCAGCTCAGGCATCTTCTGTGTTTCCTGGTGTGAAAAATGGCAATAATATCCGAAATGACTATTTCAAGAAATGATCAATGTAAAGCACTTTCCAAGTCTCAAAGTGATATATAAAATTAAGCTATTAATATTTTTAACTACAGAGAATTTTCCACACTTTCAATTTTCATTTATAGTACCTGGAGCCAACTGACTTTGTTCTCCCAGCTATGATTTTTTTTTTTTTTTTAAGAGAAGGGAGGAGAGGAGATTCCACTGCAAGTAAACCATCACCTTCACACATTCACCAATTAGAGATTCATTTGAGCTAAGAGTATCCTTTTTAAAATGCAAATATCCCCTAGAGGCTCCAACCTCATTTATATCTTATAGGAATGTGATCATGATATTAACTGCTAGGTTAGAGCCCAAGTCTTCAAGGGAACTGGAATTTTGACTGGGAGAGAACAAAGTGAAGTTGGTTTACTTCAGGAGAAGGCTGGTGTAGGTAGAAGAAATCTAAGGCCAGCCAGAGAATAGACTTCATTCATCCATTCAAGCAAAACTTGGCAAATACAGCTAGAGCTCCAGTTAAAAAATAATCCATAGCTTTTCTCATACATTTTAATACTACCAAAAAGATAATGAGTTTGTATAGCACCAACTCACTTCCCAAGTTGCCAGATATTTTAAGAAGTGGGAAGCAAAAAGATGCTCTAGGAGAGATTCTGGAAAGTGGGAGAGAAGCCTTCAGCTGACTATCACACTAAAGAGTTCTACAAAACCAATCTTTGCAAGCATCCTGTAACTTCCCTGTGATTTCTCCTTAAAGAGAGTCAATCACCAACCTAAGAAACACTAGTTCTACAGAAAAGATCATCACTTGGATCATAATTTTTACCTTTGTCTTTCCAACTTTCTTCAAGTATAAAATGGGAACAACTACAATCACACACATACTTCAACATCATCACCTTCTCTCACTTGAATTCACACAACATGCATATATATATATACATATATATAATATATATTCTTTTTTTAAATAAATGTTAAAGCCAAGTTTTATTTCAACCTGCTAAACTTATGGCATATACAATGACCTAAACACATATCCCTTTAAACTCTTTGCAAAAATAAGCAATGATGGAAAGGGAGATTTCTTGGAGTCTTGACCAAGTATCACACTGCAGAAACGAGGAAAAAAGGTTCATTAACTTCTCTTTTAAACTTTTGTCTTTGATTTTTAAAAATCTCTAAAAAAAATTCAATGTCACCCACACCATAGTAAAGAAACTACAGTCATAGTCACCAAAAATGCTGCTTTTTAAAAGTCAGTTTTCTCTCCCTGGAGAACCTACTATCACACAAGATGGTTTGTTACCAATCTTCCAACCAAAGGAAAAAAAATTTTTTAAATCAAAAAAAGGATAAGGATAAACTTAATGGATGATTTTTAAAAATTCACTTTAACTTAGTTTTCTTAGTCCTAAATTTTAATTGCCAAATAAAAGGATCCTTCCCTCCCTGGGAGCTACCATGCAATAGGTGAGCTTCCAACCATCCATTAGCTCTGGCTTGTTCTTCCTTAATTTTAGAGCCTTCCCTCTGTTGATTACCTCCAATTTATCCTGTATATAACATATTGGGGCATAATTGCATTCATGTTGTCTCTCCCATTCAATTGAGAGTTCTTTCTTTCTTTTTTCTTTTGTTATTCTTAGAGCATAATAGCACAGTCCCTGGAACACAGTAGATATTTAATAAATGTCTATTGACTGACTGATTGAGTTGGCATCAAGAAGCAAATTATAATAAGATCAGTACTGACCTAGTTCAACCAAATACAGATCAAATAATAAGCTCACAATGAGAGCAGCTTTTTCTGCAGATTTGGCTCCAAGAGATAAAGTTAACTCAATGGGTGTGTGAGATTCTGAGAACTATCACTGTTGGGTCATCATCAATCAGCTTCTTTGTAGAAGTTTTGATTGTCAGTTGCAAAAAGTATGCTAATACCAAAATATAATAATAGTAAGAATAATATTCCGTATAGCTCAGGCCCAGACTTTCCTAAAAATTTCTTTATTATACCTTCATTGTCCAATTCAAATAAAGGGAATATAATTCGTTTTTTGTTTTTTTTTTTTTCTTATGCATGAGACTGCATCAGATTGGGGTGGAAAAAAAGAGACAGTGAAATCTGACTCAGTTCACAACTGGTTTTTTCAAACAAATGTTAGACTACTCTCAAAGGGAGATGGAGCATAAAGAAGTCTACTCTATCTTCACATACTACCATTATTTAATAGTTCAGGAGAAGTTCCTAATTTCCAAGGGCTTATCAGACATTCTATACTCCCCTCAGCTACCTGAAAATAAGTATTTTATATCCACCTTTAGCAAATACCATTTTAACTGAGGTTTTCTGTTGAGCAAAGCTATTTCCCCATCTTAGCAAATGGACCACAGGACAGGTTTTGTTGATTTGGTTTCAATAAATTCTTATAAATTAAAAATCCCTGAGAAAAGATACATTCACAAATCTCTGCTCTACAGTGGTCAATTATGCTAATGAAAATATTGAGGTTTTGGTCCAGTTTTTATACCTTATTTGAAAACAGTGTAAAAGAAGGCAGTATGTTTTACTTAAGTAAACAAAAATATACAATTTCTTCTTTGTATTATGAACAGCAGATTTCTATTAATTAAAACTGCCTAATTTCTCGAGCTGTGTTAAAAGACCATGAGTTCCCCATCAGAAGAGGCCTTCAAGCAAATAATAATCACTTCTGAGGGATATAGTACAGCAAGTTTCAGAATCCAGGAGGGAAATTAAGAGCAGATGACCTCTGAACTTCTTACTGACTCTAAAATCCTAGACTTCTATTTCTGAGTAAACACAATTAAAACTTTAATGAATCCATTTTAATTGTCCCATAAAGTTCAGGTTCTTTAAAAAGCTTTTTCATCTTCATTTATTCGATTGATCAAGCATTTATTAAGCACCTACTATGTGCAAGGCACTAAGTAAACCATACCACAGAAAGAAGAGATTAGAACCACTCAGAACCTTTTGGCTCCAAATGACATTTTTTTGCCAATTTCTCCTCCCCATATTTTTATCTTCTCCAGGGAGGTTGCTACCCAGATATTATCTATTTCTTCATCTAATACCCATTAGCACAAGTAAAATGGAAATAAGATACCTGCACAGAGCCAAAAATAGATCCTTCCTTAGTGCCATCAAAAACTCATATTTATTCTATTATCAGTGAAAGGAAGATTTTTCATTTTAAACCTCACATTCTTATACTCTTGATAAAGAAAAAAACAACTACCTGATAAATAACTATGTCAAACTCAATAAGGTTCATTAATTTTCCCTGCAATCTCCCTGCATAATTTGTTAGGAATGTGGTACTTTTCCCTTCTATACCTAGACAGAAAAAGCATCTACCTTCATTAATCCTTTTCTAAGGCAAAGAGGTTAGGAAACTACTACTGTCATCAAAATAATATCAGAATATTTCAAACTAAGTATTTTTGTTTATTTTTAAGGAGCTATATGCTTCTGAACTAGGGTAAGCATTTATTTAAAAGATGACTATAATGAACAAATTATATTATTAGACATGGGATGTGACTTAAGAAAAAAGTTTAGATCAATAAGAAAATCTCACCTAAGAAAATTCCTGTTTCTGACACATTAAATTCTGAAGTATAAATTTAGCTGTCTATTAAATTTTGAGAAAGAAAATATACTTTTCTTCCCAAAGATTTTTTTTTTTATTTCCTTGGTACTTACTCTACACCACCAAGATACTTCAACATTCCTCCCTTTTTACTTAAATAGACCTTCCTTTTTATCCTACCAGACAATAACTAATGAATAACTAATGAGTTACAATTCTCTTATGCCATTTTCCACTCCAAAAAGATATTGCCCAGGGCCCTGGCTTTCTGGTATTGGATCTCTCCAAACTTAACTAGGTTAGATATGGAACGTCATACTCAAAGTCTATTCATCAGGTGTGTACTAAAAATCTCAAAATTGTTTGAGCTGTTAAATTCTGCTTACAATCTATAGTAAGCATCCTTAACCTGGGTTCCATGAACTTGGATGGGGGGGAGGGAAGGGGAAAATTACATTTTTATCTTTGCTCACTTCTAACTAAAATTTAGCATTTTCTATTATTTAAAAACATTATTCTGAGAAGAGGTACATAGGCTTTTCCAGACCACCAAAGGGGTCTAGGATACACTAAAAACTTAAGAACCTTTGTGCTTCTTAAAGAAGTAACCTTTCAGAAGCAAAGATGAATTTCTCCATTATGAATTATCAAAGAAGACTTTAATGGAAGTTATATAAAGAACATAGGACTTTCCAATTTTTCCTGCTCACTTTGAACATGAAAATAGTCTCTGTAGTATTTTATAAACCAGACTAATATTTACAATCGATCAGAATTCCATAGGGAATTTTTTTTAACAGTAAGAAAAGTTAAGAAAATACTATTACTCAAACTCACAGAATCCTCAAAATGTATTTCATGAATTTTCATCCATTTCTCCTGCTCTGTCAAACTGAGTTATAGCAGACAGATCAGAGCTTCAGAATACTTCGAAGGACCAAGCTGAACCAAGTGACAGAATATTTCTTTTTTGTTAATTAACCAAGTGAGGCAAATAAAAAACGCTGATAATTTTTATATCTAATTAAAATAAAAATGAAATTTTGCATCAATTGATGATCTGGGGGTCCTTTTCATTTTAAAGCATGGTGTAAAAGTCAGAAGTCTCTTAAAAGTTGTCCTTTGCTAAGGCAATCAGAAGATGTGATTTATAATTCTGGACAGAGAGTGGAAAGAAATGTCAAGTCTTTTTTGCTGAGCCTGATTTCCCTTCCATTAAGAGTGAATTTTTCTCTTCCCCTTTCCCAAGTCATACCTGGGTAAAGAAGAAATTGTTTCCTTCGGACTGAATTGAGAGATCATGGGGCAGAAGGAAAGGGCACCATGAGTCATGAAGAAAGAGAGGGAAACAGAAGAATTTTCTTAGTGACTGTAGCTCTGGGACAAGGCAGGGAAGTGTGTGGATGAAGGATAGGACTGAAAAAAAAAGCCAGCAAGACTTCCCCCAGTTGATTTAAAGTGGCCACTTGTTCCCAGATGTAGGCAGCTTGGTTTAATAAAAAGAACAATGAAAAGGGAAGGGGGAGAAGGAAGGTAGGAAGAAAAATGGAAAGGATTTAAAGAAAAAAGGAAGGAAAGAAGGAAGAAGGAGGGAGAAAATAAGGAAAGACAGATGAAAGAGGAAGGAAGGAAAGAAGGAAGAAGGATAATGGAGAGAAGAACAAGGGAAGGAAAAAATGAAAAGGGAGGAAGGAAGGAAAAAATGAAAAGGGAGAAAGGAAGGAAGAAAAAAGAAGAGGGCAAAAGGAGGAAGGAAGGAAAGAGAGGAAGAGAGGGAAAGGAGGAAGGAAGGAAAGAAGGGAAGAGGGAAACAATGAAGGAAGAAGCATTCATTGAGTGTTTATGTTAAGCACAGGGAGAGATGTGACCTAGCCATGGACCTGCCACTAACTAGCTGTAACAAATAATTTATCTAATTGGGCCTCAGTATCTTCAGGTCATAAAATGAAAGGTTTTAGACTGAACCCTAAGGTCCTCCCAGCTCTCATTCTAATGTAGAATAGCTCACACCAGTGAGGTACTTAATTCTCACGAAATCATAACACTCACTCCTTGACCATATGAAGAGAAATTATCGTTTGATACTTGACAGTAGGATAAGTATAATAGACACTTCTTTAGAAACATGTCATTTGAACCTCATAGCAGCAATATGACTCAGGTACAACAGTTATTTTTATCTACATTTTTCAGATAAGGAAACAGGCTTAGAAAAGTTGCCCAAGATCATACAGCTGGCAAGTCCAATAGTCAGGACACAAAACCATGTCTTCCTGGTCCAAATCTGGTTTCTCTGGGGATTCTGATTTTGTATTTCTCAATCACTTTTCCTACTAACCCCTTCACCTCACATATACCTAAACTTCCTCTTGAGAAAATCTAGAGGAAAAAAAAATCACAATAATTTCCCTATGTGTTTTTAGCCCCTTCAATCAGCCTCCCTGGCTGCATTCAACAAGGATTCCCTAGTGCTTTTAAGAACAACATTCATTTCCCAAGTCACAGAGGTACAGTGATCTAGATGAAATCACTGATAGGAACAAAGAAGAAATGCCAGTTAGAAGATCTAGAATCCAATTAACTTTACCATTAGTTCCCTTATAACTTTGAATGAGTCACAGTTCTTAGGTAACTGGGATTTTAATATGCTTGTTTGAACCTTCTTCCCCACCTCCTTTCCTTCTTGTGTACTCTGTTTTATAGTGAAATTATCAGTGTAATATTGGGGTGTGAGGGAAGGGGAAGGGAGTGATGGCAGAACAATACAGCCATAGTTCCACAAATCACTGATTTTAGGAATTGGAAGAAACCTGATCAGCCATGTTCTCTAACCCAAACACAAAATAAATATCCAATAAAAAAGCCTCACCACACGTTCCCATTTTTGCATGGGTTCGACTTGTTGGGCCTAATTATTCCACCTAATATTAGCTATGTGGCCATGGCTGGGTAAGTTACTTTACCTCTTGGAACTCAGTTTCCTTATCTATAAAATGAGGGAAGTTGAACTAGTGAAAAATTTAGTTGCTATAGACAAATTATTTTTGGTAAATATCTTGTAATTTGTCAAGTTAATAAAAGGAAAAGATATTATAGTTAACAAAAGGAGAAGCTCCATTTTTTTAAACTTCAATAGTTTTAGGGGTTTTTAACTGGGGTTTCTTACCAGCAATATGATTCACTTTCCACCTAACCAAAATTAGTATAAATATTTACCAAATAGTCTAAATATTTACCAAATTTTTTATTGGGTGTTTCAACTTCTGAAATAAAAATCCAAGTTGTAAATTTCCTTTATTTTTAGCCATTTTTCCTTAAACCAATATAGCATATAAGTCAGAAACCTGGGTTCAACCCCCATTCCACCACTTAATGACAATGCAACCTGAGCTTTTATTTGCTCATTTGTAAAGAAAGATACTTACTGCAGTGTCTTACCAGACCCAGCAGTTATAAGAAAAATACTCTATGAACCTGAAAAAGCATTTTGATAATAACAATCACTACTTCTGTTTATGGGCTCTCTTAATGTATTCTATTTGTATCCTCCATACCCTGAGGCAGGGACAGAAGAAAATTACCCCAAATAAAAGAAAAATCTATTCTGTTTTAAAATATTCTCAAAAAGTAAAATTCTATACCTTCTCTGCAATACAGAAATCCCCAGACTTCAAGAAATTTCACAAATCACATCGAAGACTTTTAAGCTCTATTTCAACCTATTTCCTTCTTGTTCCCTCTTCAGTGGAAGCGATAATCAAGAGATCACCAAATTCAATGTAAAAGTTCTTTGAATATTAAAAGATCATTTTTAAAAAGGCTCCTTTAACCTTTCCCTCTGAAGATGATGCTCATATCTGTGCTAAAATCCATTTAGCCTGTTGAATAGCCTGTCTGGGGTCCTACATTTGAAGAAAAGGAAGCACTTTCTCATTTACCCAGACTCTATCCCATCCCTCTCAAAGAACTGGCATGTTAATATCACAAAATCTGAGTTGGAAGGAACCTAAAAGATTATCTAGACCAACCAGTACCTGACCAACAACATTACTGCTAGTAAAGGGGAACCCATTATCTCCAGTTCAATTTACTTTGAGAAGGGGAGAATGGTGAAGAGCATTCCATGAACAGGAAAGCAAGCACAACATGCATTAAGGTGTTTGGTATTTAAATAAAGAATAAAACAATTTATCTTATTACAGAAGTACAAAATATAGCCAGAAGAGTTAACAGAATAAGATTATGGAAAGCCTTGAATACCAAACTAAATAAATTCCATTGGTCATAAGGAAACCAAAAATCAGCAAGAATATCTCTACTGTAATTAAAAAAAAAAAAACAAAAATTAGATCATCCTAAGGATGTATAAGCAATGCACTCTGTTTCCCATGTGAAGGATGATATATTTTATGATTTATAAGAATGCCTTATAAAGCCTCTTTTACCTTTCTTCTCAAAGTCTTACTCAAGTTTTGCCTTATGCAGAAAAACATTCTCATACTTGGGTGGAATGGGTAATGATCTGTGCCTCCCCAAATCTATCTTCCTAGTATCAACTTGAAGTATCATAAATTGAAGAAAAAGGAGAAAGTTTTTTTGTTTGTTTCTAGCTGACTTTGGGGTGTTCTTATTTGTGCATTAATGGAACCATATTTTGACATACTGTTAGGCAAGCATACTCCAAGGAAGCAGCAGAAAATTGATCATTCCACATACAGGCAAAAATCCCTCAACCAATATAACTTGATAATGGGGTGGCCCATATCTAAGGAACTTCTTAAGTAGATATCAATCTGGAACATGCCCAAGGGTTCTCCACATTATTCTAAGAAGATGAGTAAGCAAGCAGAAAGAATAAAACATTTCCCAGAGGATCCTTCTAATTCACTTGGGGGCAGTAAAAAATGGGAAAATGGATTATCCTTGGGGAAACTACATCAAGCTGGGATTTCTCCAGGAGTATAACAACTTCAGTCAGTCAATTAACTATAAATTTTTACTATATTTTATGCCCAACATTTTATTAGATATTTAGGGAACTACAAAATCATTACATGATTCTGGTCCTCAAGGTGCTTATTATTTAGTTAGGGAGATAAGATTAATATACATAAAGCAAGAAAGCAATAAAAGACACTGTAATTATATGATACAATATAAGATGGAAACTTTAAATGCTTTAGGAATTCAAAGAAGGAAGAAATCAATGTGAGCTGATGTTGTTAAAGACAGTTTCATGGAGGAAGATTTGAGCTAAGGCCTTGAAAAGACAAATGATTCAGATAGATGGAAGGGAATAGCCTGTGGGGTTCTATCTTCCGTATTTAGTTCTTTCAATGTCTAGACATAGATGGATACTCATAAAAACAGACTCAGATGTATTTTAACTTAAACTTATGGGATATAGCTAAAGGAAAATATATTTTTAAAGGGAAATATATCTCTAGACATTTTTTATTAACAGAAGAGAAACAGAACAAGTCAATGAAATGGGTATATAATGGAAAAAAAAATAACAACAACCAAAAACTTTCAACAACAAACAGAAAGCCCCAACTAAAGAACAAAGGAGAAAGCCTGAAAATTAAAGAAGGGATTAATAAAACTGGAAGCAGCAAAACTATTGAACAAATCTATAAAGTAGTAATTGCTATTCAATTTTACTATCAATTTTGGTAGAATATCATCCTTCAGCCAATAATTAGGATCTTTTAAGTTTATTATGCTACTTTTTGTTTGTTTTTGTATACCTACTCTGTTCACTTGTTTTTTTAACCTCCAAACAGTTTTAATAATCATTGCTTTTTTGTAAAGCTTAAAATCATATACTATTAGGCCCCCTTCCTTCCTTCTTTTTTCATTATTATTCTTGAGATTTTTGATCTTTTGTTCCTAACACACAAATTATTTTTTTAGGTATATAAAATATTCTTTTGTTAGTAGAGATTGATACAGTACTTAATGAGTAAATGCTGTATCTAAGCAGGGAGGTGGTGTAGTAGTTAGAGCACTGAAGCTAGAATTAGGAATATCTGAATTCAAATCCTATCCCACATACTTACTAGCTGAGTGATTCTGAGCCTAACCTCTGCCTGTTTCAAAGTTTTCTCATAAACACAGGGATCATAATACAAGAACCTACCTCACAGAGTCATTAGGAGAATAAAACAAGATATTCATAAAGCATTTTGCAAAGTACCCAGCAGATAGCAGATACTTAATAGATGTGAGGTCCCTTCTCTTTCCCCAAATTAATTTATTATGTATTGCTAATTTTATGATATTAACTTAACTTACCCATGATCAATGAATGATTCTCATTATTTGAATCTACTTTTATTTCTACAAAAAGTATTATATAATTGGATTCATATATAATTCCTCAATGAATCTTGGTAAATACATTCTCGAATATTTTATTGTTTTTATAGTCATTCTGAATGGAATTTCTTCCCCCCCCCCAGTTCTTCTTGTTCAGTTTGGCAAAGATACTGGAGTAATTTGCCATTTC
>JAJPUD010000423.1:141184-194467 GCA_023553655.1 Myrmecobius fasciatus | reverse complement strand
TAGTTTAAATTTATATTCTGTAACTTTGCTGAATTTAATATTTTGATTAATTTTTGCTTTGTATTTTTGAGGCTTTCTCCATAAATCATCATATCTGCAAAAAGCTATTAATGCTTATTATCTCAATTTCTATTTCTTGCCTTATTGCTACAGCTAGTATTTCTGGAACTACCTTAAATATATAACAGATATCCTAGATTTACTCTTTTTTCTAAATTTCTACATTTTTTCCAATTACATGTAAAAACAACGTCTAACACTCATTTAAAAAATCTTGTGTTCCAAATTCTCTTCCCTCCTCTCTTTTTCCCCCTTGAGAAGGCAAGCAATTTGACAAACATTATACATATGCAGGTATGCAAGCATATTTCCATATTAGCTATGTTGCAAAAGAAAACACAAACTAAAAAAAAATAAAAATAAAGACAAATGAAGTTTAAAAATGTGCTTCAAAGCATAATAAATGTAGAAATATATTTGGGAGAATTACACGTATTTAACTTGCTGTCTAAGGGGGAAAGAGGGAGAAAAATAATGAACACAAGGTTTTACAAGGGGGAAGATTGAAAATTTTTGCATGTATTTTGAAAAATAAAAAGGTAATATTAAAAATATGCTTTGATCTGCACTCAACTCATCAGTGTTTTGTTTTTTTGTTTTTTCTGAAGGTGGATAACATTTTTCACAGTAAGTCCTTTGGAATTATCTTGGATCACTCTAGCTGAGAATAGCTAAGTCATTCACAGTTGATCATTATACATTATTGCTGTTACCATATACAATATTCTCTTGGTTCTGCTCACTTTATTTTGCATCAGTTCATACAAGTGTTTCCAGGTTCTTCTGAAACCATCCTGCTCATCATTTCTTATAGCACAGTAATATTCTATCACAATCATATATCACAATTTTCTTAGCCATCCCCCAAATGATAGGCATCACCTAAATTTTCAGTTTTTGGTCACCACAAAAAGAACCATTATAAATAGTTTTGTATACATGGGTCTTTTTTTAAAAAAAATCTTTTTGGGACACAGATCTAATAGTGGTATTCTTGCTTTACTCAAACTTATTGGAAAGTTTTCTTAACTTTCTCCATTATATATAAAGTTTATGTTTGCATTTAGATAATTAGGTACTAATGCCAATTTGGAACCATTCCAAAAAGCTACTAAACTGTGAATAGTTTACAACCCAACTATATCACTACTAGGTCTATATACCTTAAAGAAATTAAAGAAAAAAGAAAAAGGCCTAATTATATAAAAATATTTTAACAGCTTTTTTTTTACAGTAGCCAAAAATTGTTAATCTAAGAGTAATGGCCAAACAAATTGTGTCCTATGAATAGATTATTATTGCACTATAAGAGATTATGAAATGAAACTTGAAGACCTCTATAAACTGAGAAAGCAAAGTAAGCAGAATTATGGAAATAATGCAATTGATTACAATATTAAAGGAAAAACAACTGAAAAGGCAATAATAAACCATAAGTTCAAAAAACTATCAGCTAGTAAGTCAAGAATCATTTATTATACACC
This sequence comes from Myrmecobius fasciatus, assembly GCA_023553655.1. Classification (NCBI taxonomy): domain Eukaryota; kingdom Metazoa; phylum Chordata; class Mammalia; order Dasyuromorphia; family Myrmecobiidae; genus Myrmecobius; species Myrmecobius fasciatus. Next base: position 192,923 of record JAJPUD010000423.1, on the reverse strand, counting down.
TACACAGCCAGCAAAGAAGATACAAAGAAAGGGTAAAAAAACTAGTTTCTACTTTTATAAGGCTCTTATAATACACTCAAACTTACATACAAATTACATTTAAAATTAGGGAGAACTAGGAAAGGCTTGTAGTAGAAGGTGAGATTTTAAATGAGACTTGAAAGAGAAGCCAGAGAAAGGAGAGATTTCCAAGAATGAGAAACAGCTGGTGAAAATCCTTGGAATAAGGAGATGGAATGTTCAACAGGAAGGCCAATGTCATTAGACTGGAGAGTGTAAGATGCAAAACTACTGGAACTATAGGAGGAGGCCAGGTTATACAGTGTTGTAGAAGTCAAAGGGAGAATTTTATATGAGTTTCTGGGGCGATAGTGAACTCACTGGAATTTACTTAATAGGAGTGACATGGTCATACTTGCATTTTAGGAAGATCAATCTGACAGACAAGTGGAGGATGAATTAGACTGAGAAGAGATTTTGTAGTAGGTAGATTCACTAACTGATTGCTGCAATATTCTAGATATCAGATGGTGAGAATTTGCATGAGGGTGGTAGACAGTATCCCAGGAGAGAAGGGGGCTTTTGAGAGAGCTGTGACAAGGATAGAAACAACAGAACTTGACAAATGATAAGATATGGGAAGGGAGAGATAATGAAGAATTGAGGATGAGACTGAATATGTGAGTCTGAGTGACAAGGAAGATAGTAAAATCCTGGATAGTAATAGGAAAGTTAGGCACAAAGAAGGTTTGGAAAGAATACATGAGTTCAATTTTGGAAACATTAATTTTAAGATGTCTATGAGATATCTAATTTAAGATGTCATACACAGCTGGAGAAGTGAGTTGCAATTGTTTTTCCAGTTATATCTAACTCCAGTTGTTTTTCAGTTATATCTAACTTTTCCTGACTATCATCTGGGGTTTTCTTGGCAAAGATACTAGAGTGCTTTGCCATTTCCTTCTCCAGCTCATTTTACAGATGAGAAAACTGAGGCAAACAGGATTAAGTGACTTGCTGAGGGTCACACAACTATTAAGTGTGTGGGGCTGAATTTGAACTCAGGACAAAGAATTTTGCTGATTGTGCCATGAAACTACCCCTAAATAAAAGAGACTAGAGGTCAAGAGAGAATTTAGAACAGGATAAATAAATAAATATGAGAATCATCGGCATTAGTGATGATAGTTAAATCCATGGGAGCTGATGAAATCACCAAGTGAAATATTATAGATGGAGAAGAGAAGTGGGCCCAAGATAGAGCTATGGGGAATACCCAGAGTTAAGAGATATGATCTGGGTGAAGATCAAGCAAAGAAGACTAAAAAGGATCTGTCAGGCTACAGAGATATCAAGAAAGAAAAAAGACTGAGAAGGGGTCATTAACAAGACCTTGACCTCCTTCACTGTCAGAGAGGTGAAAAACTTAAAATTCAAAGAAAGACATAGATTTTCAGACATAACAAATGTCCAGTTTTCCTGGACTATGAACATCAATGACAAGGGTTTTATTTTTCATTTTGTTTTGTTTTTGTACATTGGGAGAGTCAGTGAGAGGGAGAGATTACTATTCATGTAAAAATAAATTTTAGAAAAATTTAAAAGAGATTTAATTGATTCCAAGGAGTGAATCTTGAACTACTGATCTTTCTGGTCAACCATGCACAAAATCCAACACACAAAGACACAGGTATTTCTTCAGGTTCCATACATGCTGTTCCCTAAAGGGTCATCATGATAAATGAGGAGGCAGAGAATCTGTATAAAACTAACTCAATGCTATAATCTTGCTGAATATCCTTTTTGGGCTATTGTTAAGTTCCCTTTTTTTTAAATCTTTAAAAGTACATGAATTGAACCAAAAATCAATTCTCATCTACACTTTTCAAACCTGGGTAAAATTATTACTGCTATTATTATTAATAGCGATAGCTAGCAATTATATAGCATTTTAAGATCTACAAAAGTTTGGCACTTATGATAAACCTATGAGATAGACCCTCTTATTATTCTAATTTTTACAAATAAGCAAGCTGGAAAGAGTTAAGTGATGAATATGTATGTGTGTATGCATATGTATATATGCATCTATATGTGTGTGTTTATGTGTATCTGTATGTACACATATATATGTTTATATGCAACGCCCTACAATATTTTTCTCCCAGTAGAACAAATGTCTATATATAAGACATTGCCTCAGAAAAAAAATAAAACAGACAAAAAATAGGAGAAAAGGAGCTGCATTCTCCAGGTAGAACAGAGTTTTATAAGAGAATAGGTCCAAACCTCAGTTTCCCTCAGCTTTCCCTCAGTTTCCCTCAGCTTTCTCTCTCACTAGTATGGTTAAGTAAGTCTATAGCATTTTCTTACAGTGAGAGAATTAAGGGAGAAGGAGGAGAAAGAGATCAATGTTCAAGGTAGATGTTTTATATTAATTCTCCTGGTGGTGAGGGCACCCACACTTCCAGATGGCAAACAGAGCTTTTCTGCCAGGTACCTGAAGGCATGGGGTGTGGTCCTATGTGGAACACCAACAGTAGTTCCCCAGTTTCACAGATGTTCCCAAACATATGAGCTTTTTCTCCAATTGGACTGAGTGAATGCAAATTAATTCCAATTTAGGATAAAAGGAAAGGTTTTTCCAGGTAAGGGGTGATAACAGGAACATGGCATGCTCAAAGAATCAGAAGGAAAACCACCCTAGACTATTTTGTGAAGAAGAGTGTAAATAATGTTGGAAAGACAAGAAGGAAGACCATATTTGGGGACAGAGGGGAGGGGCCTTGAAAGCTTGAAACAGAGGAGTTACTACTTGATATGGTAATTAATAGGAAACTAGTAAAAAATGTCATAAGCAGTAGTGACATGCTGAAAATAATGTTTTAGAAAGGTTAGTCTGACCCCCAGAACTGACTTTATTTTGCAAAGACATTACCTCTGCCCATTCTTCCACCTTCCATATTTCAAGGTTAGCTTTTGCATAGTCAAGATTTCTCACATTTATCTACTACCTAAAGTTTTATAAAGCACTTTTATCACAAAATCCTTCAAGGTAGGTAATGCTCTGGTAAATCATGCCCATTTTACAGGCTAGGAATGGCTCAGAGAAATGAAATAACTTGCTCAGCATTACAAGATTAATAAGTGTTCCAGCTAAGATTTGAACCTTTAAGGTCTTTGTAAAGGCCAACACTTTCTTTACCTCCTCACACTCACCACTAAAGCAAAAATAGTTAATGAGACACTCCAAGCTTCCCATGTTGAGGAGCTAAACCCCATTTTTAACACGCTAAGTGATAAAGAGCAGAGGATCATTCCCTTCTGTATATATAGTACAATTGCTAGAATATTTACAAATTCAGCAAATATTAAACAACTCCTAAAGAAATTCCTGGATTATGTGTTTTCCTTTATTATCTGCTATTAAATTCCTAAACCTTAATCAGCAAATGGAATATCATTCCTTTTATTCCTTTCAGTCTCATCAGCAGGTTTTTAATGTATTTGTTGACTTTAACAGACTTTCTAACTTTTTGAATGCAATAACTATTACAAAACTTCTCTTTGCAAAATTTTTTTGTGAAGACATATATGCCTTACATACAAATATGACTTTCTCTATACCTCAGTTTCTCCATCTGAAAAATGACAAAGTTGGGCTGTCTGACCTCAAAAGTCATTTCAACTCTAATTTTCCGATTTCCATATAATGATATCAAGTTATGGTAACTTCCCATGTCTTTAAGTAGTTAGTTGTGTTGGAGGACAGATTGCTATCCTCAGAGTTTGCCAAATCCATGCAATCTCCTGGTTTTAATTCACTAAAGAAAATACTTATAACATATAATTCCTTTAAAGCACTAAAAAACCCCAACACAGCCCAAAGTAACATGTTAGTATCTGAAAATAATCTTTTACAAGCAACAGTGTCTACTAATAACATTTCTAAGCATCCCTTGTATTTGAGACAGCTCCTATTACTATTTCCATAGCCATGCCCTACTCTGCCCTCCACATCTCTACCTAGGACACTGCTTATCGGGAAGTTTTTTTTTTTCTCTTAGCAAAACTGCAGCTAGTTCACTATGTGAGGTGAAACATAAATAGGCTGTCTTAGCATAATGTCTAACAAACAAAAACCTTACTGTTAACACCCTCAGCATGTGGGTAAAGTGTAGAACTTCAGAAGAAAGTTTTTACTTAAAAGCCACCACAGGCCCACTGTGCCTTACAGAATGTTTTCCCAAAGAGTCCTATGGCACTCAGGGCTATTCTATTACTGGTAGTCGGTTTTACTTGAAAAGAGCAGCTATATACCCTAAACTATTCCAGTTTGTATATTGTAAGCAGGCACACGATGTTTCCTCAAAGTTCTGCCCCCTTAATCCCCAATAAGAAAAATCCTGGAGGGAAAACCCACAAGTAGTTGTCATTCTTAGCTAAGGAATTTCCTTGCTTGAGACTATTATGTTCCATCTCAAATCATAGCACTGTCTTTATGATCTTATGCCAGTCTTACTGAAAGAATTGGAAAGCAATAAATACCACAACAAAGGAGGAAAAAACTGGGTCAGTTCAAGTTAAGGTAACACTTAACCAGCCAGTCAACCCTGGCCAAAAGAGATGAAAATCATAAGTTATGAAAACAGCAAGCTGAAATTCAATTAATCCAATAGTCTCTCTTTATTCAGTAACTTCTATCGTACAGTAACTTCTACTATATAAGTAACTGCTGAGTAGCATCTCTGATAATTCCCTTCAATTATTTAATTTGGTAAAGCTTAAACCTACTGTCAAGACTTGTTACACGGTACTTTAAAGACAAAATCTTAAAACCCTCTAGTTTTTCTGTTAACCAAAAGAGAGCGGGGAAAAGATTGAGAGGTTAAAAAACCAAGGTAACTCAGCTTTTATTTAGCCATGTAGTAGCCCTGAAAAACATCATCATCATCATCAGAAAATATAAGGGAGCCTAATGTGACTAACATATACTAGAAAAAAAATAAACAGAAAAAACAAATTCTTGAAAATAGGTGAGAGTAAGACTGTTGTTTAACATTCCACTTTTTACAAGTAATGAACATAGTAAAAGACAGCTGCTTTCATGATTATGGTAAGCAAGTTGCCTCAGGACATGGGAGCTGCATGGAACATGCAGAGGCAGGTAGTGGGCAGAAAGACCACAGGGTTTGATGCAGCAAAGTTGGTGAGAGCATAAAGGGAGGAGCTAAGGGTAAGAGGCAAAGCAAGGAGTTTTATAGAAAGGAAGCCGGAGAAGAATAAGTCAGAGATGCAGAAGGAGGTAATGGGGAAATGCAAGGAAGCTGATGAAGAAAAGAAGGGACAAGTAGGGGATAGGCTAAAAGTATTGGTCTGAGGTAATTGTGAAAGGTCTGGGAAGAGAAAGGGTAAGATTTGATCAGGGAGTTGGCTAAGTGATGGGCAAAGAAAGAAGGTGAAGGGGGTTTGTGGATTTAAAAGATAAGAAGCTAGATTTAGAAAGGCGGGGAAAGGAAGAGGTATAAAATGGGTAGAAGTCCTTCCAGAGGGATGCCATGTAGAAACTTGCAGTGGGAACTGGTAGCTTGATAGAATAATTCCTTGCTTCATTGATTTGAAAGAAAGAAGTGGTATATTTTTGAACTGACCAGTTTTGGAAGGAAAGGGAGAAAGGTTGATACCCGAATCCTAGTTTGGCTCTTGAATTGTTGAACATGAGATTTCCTGAGCTTTGCTCATAACAAAGCTATCCTCAGCTAATCTGCCTTGAATCAAGCACATTCTTTGCTTAGAGAGCCCCCAACATGGCACATCGTCCTTGTGTGACTTAGATCCTGGGACTGGCTAAGATGCGCTATTTTGGAAGACTAACCTTCATTCTTTGGGCTAGAAAATGAAATTCAGATCCTCCCCATCTAGTAAAGTCTGTGCATTACTGTTCTGACAGCTGACTATACAAAATACTGACTATGGATCAAAACACCGGGCATTATTTTGTTGTGTCTGATCTACCCCTTTCTCTTTGACTAGAAACACAAATAATTAAGAGACTAAGCCATTTGATAGACTCACTTTCCTGCCAAACATTTTTTAATATATAGGAAACTCACTGGAGATATTCTATAAACCCTTTAATAAACTTTTGTGCAAGTATTTAAAATTAAGTCAACATTTAATTTCTGAGATATTTATGACATACAATGCATACTAACTAAATAATTTCCTCAACATCCACATCAGAGTAGAGGAGAGCCAAACTGACTTTTTTTTTTTTTTGGAGAGCCAGACTGACTTTATTTTATTTGTACAAGGAAAAATGGTCTCTGAGCTGTATTTAATGACAGATCACAATCTAGGGACTACATCTTCCCAGCAAAAAACCAAAGAGGTACTGTCAGCATCTAGTTAAGGCAATTTTTGCTGCTGAATAAACTTTTACAATTCATGTGGTATGTTCCTTGCTCACCCTTCAAAGCACAATTTACATTGTTGTAAATGGTCTTCCCATCTTGAAAATAATTTGCATTCCTTTGCATATACTTTGACTCTATCTTGCTCCAGTCTTCACCCACAAGTGGAACATAAGTTTCTTGAGGCCAGGAATTCTGTTTTCTTTTTGCATCCCCAGTGTCTTTCAGAGAGAAGGAACTCAAATTATTTGTTGAAAAGTACAAAACAACCCAGTTTACTTCCAACTGCTGTAGCCATTAATTACACAATGTACACAGCACATCAAGTTGTTTCTTGTTGCAGTGGTAAAATGGACAGTTAAATTAAAGACCATGTGTATTAAAATTAGGTGACTGCCTGAAGTTTTTTTTTTATTTTAAAAGTCATAATTCATATGACGCCTTGGATAAGCTCTTGTATTAGGACCTCTTAAAAGTCACACCTGTCACAATTTTTTAAATACTTACAGCATGACAATCCTTCCTGCTCCCAGGTCTCTTCCTTCTCTTCTCAGGGCTTTATGCAATGCTGTGAAACAAGTCTGTGCCATATCCACTTTTCATAATTTAAAAGCTAACCTTAAATAAGCACTCTTCACTCAAGTCATATGAGGCAAGAAAGGATTTGTTTGCTAAGAATGTCTATATTAACAGGAGTATGTGCCGTGGATGGTTAAGTGGCCTTCAGCTTTATAGAATCTATGTTGGAGTCCTAGCTTTCTTGTTTATTTGTGTGACCATGGACGAGTTGATTCACCACTGTGTGCCTCCATTTCCTCATTTGTATAATAAGAGGATTGACTACATGATCTCTATTTATAAACCCCATAATAAGTATGACATACAAGCCTCAAATCCAAGTGATCAATATGTGAATTATCTTCATGAAACTAAGTAAACAATTCCTGAGTAATAAGACAATTGGCTACAGTACTGGACAAATTAAAACTTTCAAATAAATTAAGTTCTTTTTGGGAAGACAGCATAATACATAAGCACTGGCTCTGTAGTCAAAGGACCTTTGTTTGAATGCCTTTTGGATATTTATTACCTGTGTGGCCTTGAGCAAATTTCTTAAGCCTCAGTTTCCACATCTGTAGAATGAGGAAGTTTTATTTACTATATATCTTATAAATTCCCTTCTGGCTTTTAAATCTACAATCTAAATCTCAAATCTAAAATACAAATAAATATAAATCTATAATACAATTTGATTATTTCAAACCATTTTTATAGTCATATGGCTATAGTATTTTATCTCTCTGAAGCACCCAAGTAGGCCAAGAATACAGAAGAAAACTGGACTATCCTCACCTCTCTTGTTGAACTTCTCACCCCTTGTGAAAGATTCCCTCATAAACTGAAGGAATCCTCCTAGGGATACTTTTTTAATGCAATCACCCATTTGACTTATATGTTTGGACATTTGGAACTGTTTTTAAAAATGGAAGAAGTTGCATCATGAATATACTAATAAGATTTATTTGAACTTTAGATAAACCTAAATTTATTGGTTCACAGTGGTATAGGGTTTGGGTCTAATGTCTTAAACTACCTAAAATCTGTTGAGTTTAATGTGATTGAGCCTTATAATATACAACAGAGGAGAAATATAGAGAACTTATTTTTTTTTATGTCCAAGAAGCTGGGGAAGGGGAGCAAAATACCTTTTCATTCTTTCCTTTAGTTGGCTCCCTGCCTCTTCAACCTCCTGACTGAATTACTGTAATGTGATCTGCTAGGGGCCACTCTTGAAGGCCAGCTGGTGCAGAACACAGTGACCTGTTTACTTCAATTTGTGGGCCACAGAGAATACCTAACACCTGTATAGCTCAAAGTTAAGTTTCCAACAAGCAAGTCCAAGAACTGAGCTTCTCATGTTTGGGGCCCATCAGGTCTCTTGCTGATGATTCGTGTGTTGGAAATTCTGAATTGTGCCCAGAATAAGTCATGCTCCCCTTTCCCAGCTTGGGGAGTTATCCATCTTTTACAGAAAGGTCAGAGTAAAAAAGGTCAACAACAGTTTAGGACCCTTATAACACAATAGAATTGTTACTGCCCAGTAACAAATTAATGAAATTGGAAGTAATATCCTTCAGGAACTGAACCTAAATCCAAAAAGCACCACACTTTGATAAATGTTTTGTGACAGTTAAGAATAATATTGAGTAAATAGTGGATAGAGAGATGGAACTTAATTGTCATGGAGACCAGAGTTCAAACCCTGCTTTTGATATGCAATAACAATGGTTAGGAAACTACACAGCAGCAATGAGCTTGAAATTATTGGATCAAATAAACTTGAGTCCCAATTCTATCACTTACTACCTGTGTATATTACCTGTGTCAATTAACTTCAGATTCCTCATCTGAAAATTAGGAAGTTTAGACTAGATGGCCTTTTCAGCTCTATATCAATGGTTTCCATAATACTAAGTCAGAAAGCTGGAAATGTGTATTGGTAGAAGAAATTTCCACACTGGAATGTCCTTACAAAGAACACTTCACAAATCCATAATAAACTCTCTCCCTCCCAAAAAAATGCAGAAAGAGAGAATTGTGTAAGTAAATATGGTATGGCAAAAAAGCACTATGCAGATTAATTTCAAGCTAGTATTTTTTTGCATGTTTATCAGTAATTTACCAAAGAAAATAGGGAATATACAATATACATGTTAGGATATCAAAATGAAGTATATAATTGGTACTCTTCAGTAACTATACAATTAGACAGAAAATAAGACAATTATGAACATATATAAGTAGTCACTCTCGATTTATATTCTATTTATGCCCTAGGAAACTAGAAAGTAACCAATTAATTATATTTTAAAACCAATGTCAGAATGCAAAATAGGACTAAGAGATGCTTCCTTATTTACTAGATAAAAGTGAATCAAGAAAGGTCCCATGGCTAACTCTACACAAAGTAAAACAGTGAGTCAATATTATAGGAGAGGTAAGATCATTAAATATTTTTATGGCAAAGATAGTACAGTGGAGACAACATATTCTCTGAACATATCTCTGAAGACATAAAAAAGCTCAAATCTACAATTCTTTGATCCATGTAAAAGAAGAGGATGCTAAATTCCATTCTCCCTTTCCATACCCAAATACCAACCAATGACATATTTCTTTGTGCCTCATCTGAGAGCAAGAAATATCAGGACCTGCATTCATTGTCTTCCTCTGGACTCCAGAAGCAGTTCATAGAGCTTTTGGTTCTGTTAGAATATTATGTTGGCCTGCACCTTATACATTTGGTCAAATTCCAGTTCTTCTGTTTGTTCAGTGGAAAGAAATACATTAAGTGTTTCTAATGACAGGCATATTGTACTGTACTTTGCAAAGAGATGAAAACAAAAATATAACTGAGTGACTGAGCTGAGCTAAGAATTCATTCAAGTCTGCAGGGGCCAGTCATAGCAGGAAATATGAAATTATGGGAGAAATGGGAAGAGAAGTCAGTCTCAATTCAGCTTTTATTGAGTAAAAACCCACTTCACAAAAGTCATCATATCTTTAGCTTTAGGTCTCCCTATATCCACTATTCTCTCCTTTCCAATCCATCTTATACACAGCTGCTAACTCAGGTCATATCACTCAGTCAGTTGAAAATCTCATGGCTTTCTGTTGCCTAGCCTTTAGTCTATCATTCAAAACCTGCCTTATTTTGTTTTCCATGTACCTTTACAACCTTATTTTCCATTATTTCCCAACTACTTTTTGCTCTACCATAGAAAGCTTCAATGGCCTTCAATTCAGCAAGCAATTTAATTTTTTAAAAAACCATCATTGATTGCTGTTGTATAGAGGGCATCCCAAAAATCTTAATGAATTTTAAGCTTTGAAGGTTCAAAATCACAGTCAGATTTTTGGAACACCCTGTACTTTTACATCGAGTACTATCTTAGACCAATGAGAACAGAAAGTTGAAGTACATAGTCTCCATCTGTATAGATCTTTAAGTCTGGTAGGGGAATGAGAGATATAGAAATGATTACAATATTGATGATATTAATTGTCAAATGCATCACAGAAGTACATAGGAAAATTGGTTACAGAGGATCAGGGTAGACTTCATGAAGGAGGTCAAATTTAAGTTAAGCTTTAAAGGGTAGGTAGAAATTTAATAAGGGAAAAGATCTTTCCAGGTTTAGGCAATACCATGAGAAAAAGTATGGAGGTAAGAATGGTCAAGGTGAAATCAAGGAAAGAGAAGTGGAACAGAATAAGTATTTATTAAGTACCTACTATGTGCCACATATTGTGCTAAATGTTTTACAAATATTATCTCAGGAAACACAGACTAGCCCAGTTTGGCTGAAGCATAGACTATGTGAAGAGGGAAGAAAGTGATAAGATCATGGAAAAGTTCCAATACCAGGCCAAGTAGAATAAATTTTAATTATTAAACAACAAAGCCATTGGATATATTTTAGAATTAAAGTGACATGACAAGAAATTTAGTCTGGTAGTGATATGATTAAATGATGAATTGGAGGGGACTGGGTAGGGAATAGACCCATTGAGGGGAAATTACCTTGAACCAGATAAATGATAAAAAGGGTATTATAACAGTAGCAGTAGAAAGAGGGAAGAGACCTTAGTCAGAACTTTGCATTGGATTAGTCATGCAAGACGAGAAAGATGGAATAATTCAACATAAAAAACAAGATTTCTTACTCTTTTGCTCATACTTGGAATTAGTTATCAACACCTGAGAACTAATTCAAATGCCAGTCTCCTTCATGAAGCTGTCCTAGGTCTCTTCTACCTACAAATGATTTCTTTCTCCCGAGTTGCTGCAAAATACTTTGTCTTTCTTTTCCCATTTGCCACCTATTGCTTTATGTTGCAGTTATTTGCATAGCTGTCTTAGAGATAAAGGCTGAACCCATTATTTTATTGGAATAGGGAACTCCCAGAAACTCTCACTATCATTTAAGATCAACATCTTGTAGCGTATACATTCGAAGAGTTACCTAGAGCAGGGCTTCTTAAACTTTTTCTACTTAGAACCCCCATTAGCCAAAAAATTTTTACATGACCCCAGGTTTTTAGGTATCTAAAATAGGTATACAAATCAAACATTTACTGATAATAAATCATAATTTTGTAACCCCCACATTCAGTTACAAGACTCTATATGGAGTTGTGAACCACAATTTAAGAAACTGGGACCTAGAGCACTGAAAAAATTAACTGAGTTGCTCAGTTTCACACAATCAGTGTGTATCACAGGCAAATTCTTTGTGAACAAAGAGCAATTCCCTAGCCACTATACCACACTGACTTTTATGGTTATCTCAATTCCCTAATAAACATTCAACTATATACTTTTTACTGGCTGCTTTGATATACATACAAATGTTCTATTTAGTTCTATTAAGGGACTCATAGTTGCAAGGTGCTGTACTAGGGAGTGGGAATACAAAACTGAAAATGAATACTCTTGATCCTAAAGAAGCTCATAATCCAATGGAGAATCCATTAGATATACAGAATGTGACAGACACAAAGAAAAAAGGTCAGGTAAAATGCTATAAGAAAATTTGAGGGAAAGATTACTTTCAGTTGGAAAAGATCAGAAAATCATACACAAAAGATCCGGACTTTAGAGGAAGAAAAGTTCAAGTCAGAGGTGTGTAAGGGAATGGCCTTTGGGAATGCCTGGAGGTGGAAAAAGGACAGATGGAGCAAGAGTTAGCAGTCCATTTTGGCTGGAACTCAGGAAATGTGTGAAAATGAGTAATATCAAATAAGGTTGGGAAGGTAATTGCTAGAAATATAGAATGAAGGTAGAGGGTAGAGGACTTTTGACGCTAGGCTAAAGAGTTTGAAGTTTACCATACAGGGAAGGAGGAACCTCTAAAAGATTTAAGCAATGGAATAATATGATCATATTTATACACTGGGAAAATTATTTTGGCAGCTGTGTGGAAGATAGAATGGAAGCAGGAAGCCCAATTAGTCTTATGATAATATTCCAGGTAAAAATTATTGAGGATTTGAACAAGGGCCTGGCAGTCTGAGTAAAATGATGAGACAGATGGAAGAAAGACTGAAGAGGCCGAATGATTAGATGCTGAAGGAGTGAGTGAGGTTTTCAGCATGGGTGACTGGGAAGATGCCAATAGCAGAAACTGAGAAGAGGTTAGGGGGAAGGGGATGATGACTTCAGTTTAGATTAAAGTTCTGGAAAGATATCTATGGAGAGACAATTAGCAAGCAGAAAGATACAGGACTGCTTAGATTTATGGCTACACACACACACACACACACTCACATACGCAATTTTAAAGTGAACTAAATAATAAACATCAAATTTGAGTACTAATGTATCAAAGACTCTGCAAAAGCACTGGCTTCTCTTCAAATAGAATTAATGGTTCTTTATCCATAAAATAAGGAGGTGGCTTAGATCGCCTTCCAATCCTTAAAATTACCTATGAACTTATGATTCAATTCTACTCTCCCCTAATATAAATTTGTTCTGAAGAATACTATTATTGTGATAGGGTGAGGCTTCCATTGTATGAACTCACTATGAAGTAGCAGTCAGTTCCAATATTCTCCAAAACTCAAATTCATAAAGTACCTTAAGATTTATAAAGTGTTTTCTTCACAACTTGATGAGATAGATAATGTATTATTAGTCCACTCTTACAGAAGAGGAAACAGACTCAGACAGCTAAAAGTGACTTGGTCACACAAATAGTAAGTGACCTAGGCAGGTCTGGAACCTGAATATTCTAACTCCAAAGTCATGGTCTTTCTACTAAGCTATGCTGGCTGTTATCCCTCTTAGAAACTACTACAACATATAAACATGTTGGTTTACCTAACTCACATTTACTGAATGAATTGGATGCCTATGTATAAATGCACACACACTACACAAAAACACACATCACAGTCAGGGATTACCAAAGAGTGATACTTAAGAGGGATGTTTTCAACTGCAGAACTTAACAGCACTATCTTATCCTCTGCTTATTAATATTCTCTTTTTAAATAGTTCTCAGTACCTATATGCAAAGGAAGACAGCCCCCAGACCATTAGTTCTCCACTACAGGGAAAAAAAAAAAAAAAAAGGATTTCCCTTCTCTCTCAAACTCTGAGCCAAACCTCAAGATTAATGTGTGTGCATATTTATATCTCCTACATGCAACCTTTGATAGAGAGAAACAGTTACCCCCAAAATATCATCAACATATCTGAGGCATGATTCGAATGAAGAATGTGAATGAATGAGAGATCAGATCCCTGCAAAACAAACGACCTTTCTCACACAGCTTGTAAAGAAGCATCCTCTCTATGGAGATGGGGTGGGGTAAAGGGGGGGAGTGTAGGATTGCCAACAAGGGAAGGACATTATACAGCTGAGTAAAGGCAGCGACTCTGAAAATTGCAGAGGGGAATGAAATCTGTTCCCTGTACAATAACCAAGCACCCCGCTCCCCGAATCAAGCCAAATCTCCCATGTTACCTCGAATGAGCATGAATTATATATGGTGGGAGAAAAATAAATGCACAGAAATAAGCCGCCTTTAAAAAAGGCAAAAACTTTAGGAATTCCAAAGATCACACCACCTTGCATGAAATGTATCGACAGGTACGGACACAGAGAAGGGACAGAGGGACCATGGTGAGAATTTGGATTTTCTTACTCTCCTCACTCCCCTAGCTCCAGCTTGCAAAGTACGGGTGCTACATGCAATGCTCAGAGAGGAAGAAGGCTGAGGGCGGCGGGGACGTGGGGGTGGGAAGGGAGGGGTGTCTAAACACAAACCACCCAGGCCTCAACGTGACGAAAGTCGTCAGCAGCATCCCAGCCCCTTCATTCCAGCAACCACCCCCCACCTCCCGCTTTTCACCCCCCTGCAGCTGCAACTGCAGCTGCAGCAGTAGCAGCAGCAGCAGCATGACCACCGCTGCTCCCATCCATTCTGGGCGGCAGACACCCCGCAGGCAGGCCGGCCTGCCTCCCTCCCTGCCAGCCTGCCCAGCCCGGGATGCCCGGACAGCGCTGCCGTGGGCGGGCTCCGCCGCCAGCTCCGCCCGCCCCAGGGCCCGGGATGAAGCTCCCACTTACCTTGGGCGCTTGGGGGGGGGCTGAAGGTGGCAAGCCTCCCGCCCCCCGCCCCTTCCCCTCCTTCTCCTCCTCCTTCTTTTTCTTCCTCCCTCCTCCTCCTCCTCCTCTTTTTCCTCCTCCCCTCTGTGTGTATTGGTCGCCCCCTCGTCCCCTGCTGCTTGGAGTAAGAGCCGAAAGCGCCCCAACCGGGCTCCGTGCGTGGGGAGGGGGAGGCGCGCGGGCAGTTTTCTTGAAACTGTGAGACACACACACACGCACACGCACACAGATCCCCAACTAAAGTGTGAAAGAAGCGGCGGCAGCGGCGGCGGCGGTGGAGGTGGCGGCAGCGGCAGCAGCAGCAGCGCGGAACGTCCTCTCCCGGGGAGTGGGCAGGGAGCAAGCGGGAGCTGGCGGGCGGGAGGGAGGGAGGGAGAGAGAGAGGGAGGGAGACCGAGAGAAACCTCCTCGGCCAGTCACTCACTCAAGGGGGCGGGAGCAGCCAGGCACTCCCCCACCCCCCCGCCCGCCCACCCCGCCTCTTCCCCTCCCTTCCCTCCTAGCTCCTGCATCCACCTCTCCCCACCCTCCGGGGGAGGGGCCAAGGGAGACAGAGGCGGCGCACCCGGAAAGGCAGGAGACTGGGCAGGCTGGAGCTGGGCTAGAGGGGAGGACCAGGTTGCCCTGGGCTGTTGGATAAGGTTCAAGGAAGAAGAACGAGGGGCGGCGGCGGAGGAGGACCAGAAGGAGGAGGAAGATGAGACAGCCAAAAGTCCGCCTCTGAGGAAGAGGGAGGGGGTGGAGGGTCGACTCTGCAGGGGAGGAGACGCTCTTGGACTTCGAGGAAAGGAGCTACCCTCCGCCCGCTCTGGGCGAGGCTACTGACAGGAAAGGCTGGGAAACAGCCTGGGGAGCTCGGTGACGGCCCGAGGGATGCGCAGCTTGAGGGGCTGGATCGGTGAAGAGCGGGTGGGCGTTTGACGAACTGGCGGACCTGCTCGCTACCTGAGAGAGAGTGGGAAGCATAGATCGAGGACTGAGCAGTACCCTGAGCGCGAGGGGTGGAAGGAGCCAGGGCTACTGAGGGAGGGAAAGAGCCCCTGATGGAACGGACGCATCGGAGGATGGTCTCAGAAGACCGAGCCACGCCGAGAGTGGACGTGCTGCTCCCCCCATCTTCTCCTTCCATCTCGGGCCCCGGGAGGGGAGCGCAGCTGGGCCGGAGCTGCCGGACCAGCCCAGTCGTGGCGAACAGACTGTCTCTCTTTTTTTGGAGGGGGGGAGGGTAGGGAAGCGGCTGCCTCCTGCAAGATGAATGAATCATCAGAGTGTCTCCCCAGCTTTAGAAAAGAGGGAGGGAAGGAGAGAGGGAGGAGCAGACGGGGCTGGGTTTTGAGGACTTTGTGTGGTACACTGCCCATTGCCCACCCAGTGGGGTGCTGAGGATGAGGCAGTGCCTGGCAATGATGGGACATGATTTGTTGACGGGCGAAGAAAATAAATATTCACTCTACTTGAAATCCCACAGTTCTATGTTAATTCCCCTAAAGGGTCAAATAATTTGCTAGTCTCTGGGAAATGTTATTTTCTCTTTCTGTGATTTTGGTGGGGAGGGTAGGAGTTAGCGTTTGGTGCATTTTAAAATATGACAGCGGAATGTGCCTGCCCGTTTACCATTTAAATGCCATTAGTTGTGGCCTTTTTCTACCTTCCACCGTCTGCCTTTTTCTTGGTTTGGATCCATATCACACATGAAAATTTCAGGACCCTACACCTACCAAATGATACAAGAAACAACAGGGCTAAACAATAACCTAACCCAGAGGACGGCTATTAGAGAGAATCAGATTCTTTTTGATGTTTGTGCCGTGATGAAGTTGGAAAATGGAAATGCACGCATCACAGCTATGACAGTGATGAGGCACTTAATTGAAAAAGCAAATTCATAATTTGGCTTAATGAAATGACTTAGTAATCATCCATTACTGAAGAAGAAGTCTACCTTTTAAAAATTGTGGACTTCTAATGCTTCCCTTTAATATAAAGATCAAGGCTGTTCAACTCCAATCTTGAAAATCACTGTTGGGTTTTTTTTAATTAGCCATGTTTTGTTGTAATAACCAGCATTTTCCCCTCCAATAGAATTGAATCACATTGCCAAGACCTTTTTGTTTTAGTGAAGTTCTGTTCACACATCCTTTTTGGAGGTAAACCTGTTTACTCCATGCACTGATTCATCAATAAAGCCAATTCTTTCTTTGTGGAGGCAAAGAGGGTTAAGTGATTCCTCCAGAGTGAAACAATTAGTATATTGTGTAAAATGTCTGAGACTGAATTTGAATTCAGATCTTCCTAACTCCAGTTCCAGCAGTCTATCCACTGCACTACTCAGATGCCTCTATTTTTTTTCCCTTTCAGTATGATGTTTCAAGTGATTCTTGAGCCATCAACTCCAAGATATTTTTTAAAATAAAAAGTCCAAAAATCTATCACATGAAATCTCAATAGTGCACTTTAAGTTAGTGAATGAAAGAAATCCTGGGAATATTAACTCAAAGGCAAATGCAGGCCCATGACATCAAGAATATTTACATTCTAAGGGGGAAAAAGGGAAGTGGAAGGGAGAAGAAACTAATATATATATATAGAGAGAGAGAGACAGAGAGAGAGAGAGAGAAAGAGAGAGAGAGAGAGCTAAATAATAGAATGCTGATCTCGAAGTCAAGAATGGAATTCAAATCTTGTTTCTGCCATCCTACCTTCTTCGGGAAAGCTTTCCCAGGTCTCTAAATGCTAGTGTTTTTCCTCCGAGATTATCTTCAATATATCCTGTACATTTTTCTTTAAAGCCTGGGTCTTTTCTTACCTAGGCTGGAAGTACAGGGCTACTCACAAGTCCTATTTTGATCTCCTCCAGTTTCTGACCTGGGTTGTTTTATCCCTTACACAACCTGCTAATTCACTCTCTTTCCTCAGGGCTCACCATAACAATGTTGAATTTAATGAAGACCCATTTGTCTTAGCCCACTTCAGCTCAGAACTCCCGAGATGAAGAGATCCAGGAGATCCACCAGCCCAGCATCCAGGTAGTAGGGATTACATGCTGGAGTTACCACACCAAGATATAGATCTTGTTTGAACATAATTGTTTGCATGTTGTCTCCCCAATTTAATTATAAGCTCCTTGCAGGCAGTCACTTCCCCCCCCTTTACTTGTTACTCTTTATGTGTATATCACAATGCCTAGCACATAATAGGTGCTTAATAAATGCTTATTGATTTGACTTGGCTACTAGATGTGTAATCCAGAACAAATCACTGAACTTTTAGTTCCTTTATCTGTAAAAGAGAAATAATAATAAATATCCTTAGCATTTGTGAGTATCAAAAGGTAAGAGAAAGACATAGAACTTGCTTTGCAAATCTTAAAGCATTCTATAAATGCCAACTGATATTAGTTTACATCTTTGGATATGAATGCCTTAATATGCAGGCATAGCAGTTAATACCAGAAACCTAAAAGCAGCTGGTTTTCAAGAATCCTAAAGGTGGCCCAAGGGAGTTATCCCTTCAGGAAGCGCCTGGAGTCAATCACCATACCAGTCCTCAACAGTAATATAAGCACCAAAAGAGTTATTGTAGGAAGGAGAGAGGTATGGGCTTTTGTGAGATCTTCCTCCATCTAACACTATCCTCGAGTGAAAGGCAGATTTACTTTCCCCCTACTCTTTTCCATCTGTAGTCCTCCACTCCCTCATTCTTTGACAAAAAAAAATAAAAACAAGATGTAAAAATATACAACTTCTTGTTGTTATATGATTTGTAATGAAGTTTACCTTGTTTATTATCTTCTATTCTCTCTTTCTCCTTCTTAAGTCTTATCTTCCTAGTCTCATGTGCAGGAACCCAAATGTACAATATCATTGTATACCATGTTTTATTTTTTTATTTTATTTTTAATTTATGGAATAAAACAAACACCTTTGTAACATAGTATAATAAAAAAGATAATTGCACATGAAATTGCAAATTTATTGTGTACAACTTGCTGTTCTTTTAAAATATATAATAAAGTTATCTTGTAAATTTCTTTTTCCCTCTTTTTCTTTCCCATCCCAGAGATAGCTACCATTAGACACAAATATATATGCATACACATATACATATATAGATTTATAGATTTACATGTACATATACACATACATGTGTATGAATATGTATGAAATCATTGTATACATACTTCTATGTAGCAATTCTTGCCATAAGTTTTAGATTCCATTTGTTCAGAACCCAGAGCCAGAGATATTCTGGAAAATATTTAAAAAACAGGTTTCTCAAAATAAATAAGTATGCATTTATATATATGCACATAGATATGAAACATTTCTAAATTTATCTGTATTTTTTAATATTTTCTCTAATGTTTTCTTAAATCTAAACCATCACCAAAAGAAAAATTCAGACCCTAATGTGTTACTGATTTATGAAGTATAAATGTTCACACTGAAAATTTAACAATCTGTTCCTGGGACTAGTCAAACTATCTGGAGTTCATTTTCCCTATAGAAACAATGTTATATAGTCCCATTACAGTACCAATATTACTTTAGAATCCACCTATCACTTGTAACATCATTTCATGTATGAAAACAGATTTCTCCCTCTGTTTCTGGACACCTAAGAATGCATTTCCTCTCCATGCTTGTCAAAGAACAAGAACTTTCTTTTCTCCCTCAACCTTGGAAATTGACAGTGAGATTCCTTAGGTTCCAAGGAAAACAGGTAAAGGAAATGTAAAAGAAGGAAAAGAAGGTCCTGGGTGACCCCAAGAGACAGAATCACAAATAGAAAGGCAACTAGGTATCTGAGTGGATGGAGTGCTGGTCTGGAAGGAAGAAGTAAGCATTTTTTATGGAGCTCACTATTTTGTGCGGGCACTGTGCTTAAAAATAAACATACAAACAAAAAAAAAACAAATAATATATTTGATACCCACAACAACCCATCAATGTAGGTGCTATTATTATGACCATTTTACAGTTAAAGAAAGGAAGTCAGAGATGAAGTTACTTGCCCAGAATTCTATAGTTAATTAAGTATCTGAGGCTGAACTCAAGGCTCTGTCTACTGTACCACCTCAAAAGTTCATCTGGATTATTTGTGCTATACCTGTGGTAAAGAATTCCATAAAGACCATATTGATCTCATCAGGCATTGTCAGATACATCGTAACATGACTCCCAAGTAGTGATGTCTTTTAAAATTCTCTTTGAGAATGAAGGGCAACAACCCAACTATACTGCCAGCTATCTAGAATTAGGAAGACCTCAGTCTTCCTTAAAATCTGGTCTTAGATAGTACTTATATAGTACTTTACTTCTATCTGCTTCAGTTTTTTTAAATCTGTAAAATGGGGATAAAAGGACCTACCTCCCAGGATTGTTGAATCTAAAAAAATGAGATACTTGTAAAATGCTTTGCAAATCTAAAAGTATTATTTGAGTTACTTAGAATTGTGGTTATTATTAAACATCAAGAAGAAGCAGAACACAATACAGTCCAAAGTCAACCTTTAAAGATAAATTTGAGTTGGGAAAAGAAGGGAGAAAGAGACATGGAGCATTATGCCTTGGTGAGGTACTGGAGATTCTAGGACACCCTGAGACTACTATTGGAAAGATACTGTTTGAAAAGCTTCTACTGGGGTCCAAACTGAAGGCTCACCTAATAAAGAGCTGAAAATGAAGGGGAAAGGAGGGAGGAAGTAGGAAGTTTTCCATCTGATAGTTTTCTATTTTAAGTATTTTTTTTTTTTTGCCAGTTAAATGCCTTAGTATCAGCACGGCTTCTACATTGAAAAAGTGTCCTAGGACAAAGACCACGTTATCTTAGCTTAGTAAAAATTCCACTCTTAGAAGTTGAAAAAGGAGAGGAATTATAAGAAACTTCAATAGCACAGAAAAGGCAGCAATCAGGATTTGTGGCAACCTAATTGTGATACAAAGATAAGATTTTTGGTTGGAAATACAGAAGGCAGCCATTCATAAAGAAAGGATAAATAAATTGTAAAGTCCTCAAGAGCAGAGTCTTTCTCATCTATACCCAACTCAGTATATAGTATAACTCATTGAACATAGTAATCATTTAACAAATCTATATTTGTTACTGTTCCTGGTTTGAGCCTTCATATTCAGGGAACTGCTTCAATTCAAAAATAATTTAACAGGAATTCTAGTATAATTTGCTTCTTCTTCAAAAACTAAATCTATTTTTAAAAATTGCTGAATTTATTGTTAAATTCATTATAAATTTCAGAAGGTTTTTAAATCTTTAAAGAACCATAAATGCTTCCTTACTCTTTAACATAGTTTCTAAATGAAATAGTTTTTTCCCAGTAATTTAAATACAAATTTAAAAATAATCAATATTCACTTTGTCCTGAAAAAATAACTTTGTACATTTATGTATTTGTCCATCCACTTCCTTGAAAAATCTTAAAAGTTTGGATCTAAAGCTTCTTTCTATTAACCATATAAATAATAGGTTTTTTGAGCCTCTTTGCCTCTTCACATTATTTTTTTGTTTGTTCTGTATGTTCTTTTTGAAGAGATAGTGGTCATGTCATTGGCTAAAAAGTCAATGAATTAAGTTAACAAGTATTTATTAAGGCACTTTGCTAAACACTGGAGTTTAAAAAAAGGGGGGAAAGTCTCTTCTCTGAAGGAATTCATAATCAAATGGGGAAAGACAATAATATAAACAGTTATGTTCAAATAGGATATTTACAGCATAAATTGGAGATAATCTCAGGGGGGAGGCACTAGAATTAAGAGAAATTAGGAAAGGCTTTTTGTAGAAGATGAGATTTTAGCTAGGGAAACTTGGAGACAGAGATGAGGAGACAAAGAATTCCAGGCATAGGAGGCAGCCTGTGAAAATTCCTGTAGTTGAGAGCTTCAGAGTCATGTTCCAGGAATGGCAAGTTGCCAATATCATTGTATTACAGAGCACATGGAGGTGAGTAAGGTGTAAGAAGACTAGAAAGGTAGAATTGAAGGGCTACAATAACCAAGCAGACTATTTAATATTTGATTCTGGAAGAAATAGGGAGACACTGGAATGGATTAGTCCAGTCAATAATCAAAATTTTTACTATGTTATGAATCCATTTTTTTTTCTTTTCCATCCTTATTCTCCTTGACCTCTATGCAGCCTTTGACACTGCTGATCATGCTTTTCTCCTTTATAATCTCTGTTCATTAGATTTCTGGGACTCTACTCTCCCCTGGTTCTTTTTCTTCCCCATGAGACCTCTCATTCTCAATCTTCTTTGCTATGCCATCAGTCATATCATCAAACCTACTAACTACAGGTGTCCCACAGGGTTCTGTCTTAGGCCCTCTTCTCTTCCCTTATACTGTTTCACTTGATAATCTCTTCAGCTCCCATAAATGTAATTTACATCCCTATGCTGATCATTTCAAATCTACATATCCTGCCCTCAACTCTCTGCTGATCTCCAATCTCATATCACCAACTTCTTTTCTGACATTTCCAACTAGACATCAGTAGATATTTTAAATGCAACTTGTCCCATAATGAACTTATTTTCATTCCCTTTAAACCTTCCTCACCTCTTAACCTTTCATCTATCTATCTATCTATCTATCTATCTATCTATCTATCTATCTATCTATCTATAGATAGATATACACACACACACACAATTTCTGGAGGGTGAGAGATGATGGAGGAGTGAGGATTATATTTAGCTTGTGAACCTGATTGTTTGCTATAGAAATATATATATATATGTGTGTACATATATATATATAATAGAAATATATATGTATATTTATAGAAATATACATAAATATATATGCATATATATTTCTATAGCAAGCAATTTCTATAGCAAGCTCCTCTGATGAAGACCTTATCATTTCACACTTAAGACTATTGTAATAACCTGATAGTGGGAATGATCCAAACCTGCGGCTTGATAGGATACAATTGGTGATATAATGCAGGGTCTAAGGACACAAGAGATGAGGACAATGTAGAGTTGAATGGGTCAAAATGGGAAGAGAGAAAATCAATGGAACATGGTTGATGGCCTGGGAGAAAATTGAGGGTTCAGTGATTGGAGATGATATAGGGAAGTGGCCTTGTCTGACCTATACATTAGCAAGATCTATTTGACTGTTGAGTGTAGAGTACACTAAAATAAGGAGAAACTTATATTAGAGGCCAACCAGCAAGCTAATACAATATTTCAAGCATGAAATGAAAAAGGCCTAGACCAGAGTACTAATGGTATCAGAGAAAAAATGGGGTTATATTGGCAAAATGTTACTGTGGTAAAATGACAGCTCTTGGCAATTGACTAGCTATTAGAGTAGTGGTAGTAGTGAGAGAGAATAAGAGTCAAGAATGGCACCTAATTATGAGCCTGGATGATTGGGGTGGAGATGGTGGGTTACTCTCAACAAATGATTAGAATGGAAGAGTTGAATGGGTGGGTGGGAAGATAGAGAGTTCAATTTTGGACATGTTTTAGATGCTTACTTACAAGAAATCCAGTTCAAGATGTCCAAAAGGAAGTTGAAAATGAGTAGAGGTCAAAACAAATTTAGAGAGAAGTATAATAACAATTCACTTTTATGTATGATATAATTATATATATATATGTATATATATGTTTAAGCACTATTTAAGTTATTTCAAGGAAAGTTGGGTCCATTTTGAGATAATAGAAGTAAAACATATATTTCCCTAATATACAATTTTGATTAATTTCAAAATTTGACAATGTAGTTCATTTGACAGTGTGGGTAGTCTTTATACTACCTAAGCTTTAGGCTAGAGCCATTTTTTAATATGTTAAGTTACAAAAGAAAAAAAATGCATTAAGTTTTGTATGTGTTTCTGTTGATGCTAATCATTCACATAATTCTCATATATGTAGTCAGATTTCCATTTAAATGAGTCCATAGAATATCAGGAATATCTCACTAGTCCCTATAGCTCTAGATACTTTCTACCCTTTCTTTGATTAAGGCCTGGGACTGTTTCCCAGTTCATTCCCCATCCTCAGGCCCTGCTTCTCACTTAATTGTGGTCCTCTTAAAGAATAAGGACAACTACCAGTAATGTTGATTTGGTTCAGAGGGTCTATGGTGTCAAGCTGACTTAGTGATGAATGGGAAGGAAGAGGGGAGGGCAGATTCCTGAGATGGCTCCTCCATTACCCCACTAACCTCAGTGCTTCTCTTGGACTTGGGCTTTCCAGCTTACATTCCACTTCCTTATTCTCCACACCAACTCCTTTTGATCTTCACCCCAGAAATCATCCACCAAAGTCTGTGAAATACTCCTCATAGTTTTTCCTCTGACAGGTGAATTTTCAGTCTTTTTGTATACACAGACCAATCCACCAGCACCTATGTGTAAATGTATATTTTCCTGAAGATGACAAAAGGAAAAGGTAAGAAGTGAGAGAGAATAAGGTTATCAGGAGTCAGAGAGACAGAGCCTTTTTAAGTTCCTGGAGTTATGAATATAGATTGCCTCAGTCCATGAGCTAGTTTCCTTCTCTAAACTGCTAGCTGTGCAGATTTCATACTTTGCCACTGTTAATTATCTCTTCATGAGTTAATAATGTAGGTTTCATGTTTATATCTTATCATCCCTAAAGGCAAGGATCATGCCCTTCTTAGTATCTCCCCAAAACTTAATGTCTTGCAGCATTATAATATAACATAATGTTTATGTTTATAACATAAACATATATTAATTATAACCACTTATGATTCTATAGTCCTTTTAAAGCACTCTCTTTACAGCAACCAGGTGAAAAAAAATACAACTTTCATTATTACTATTTTACAGATGAAGAAACTGAGACTCCAAGAGAAAAATCACTTGTCTACAACCATACAACTATTAAATATTCAGCAGGTAACTCTATTTATCCCCTTTCCATGGCTACTGCTCTCTTGCTGGTAGACTAGAGAGGATACTTTACTCAAGATCTTTCACACTAAGAACATCACATAACACAAATAATTTGGCGCCTTTTCATTGCAAATGTTTTAAATGCAGTGCTAAAAGCCTTCTAATGATTCTAATAGTTCTCTAATAGTACATGAAATACTCTAGACAGTATCATTTTTTGTTTATGATATTGGGGGCATGCTAGAAGGAGAAATTCAGTCTGTTAGGTTTATCTTTAGAGTGTATGTGTGGGCGTTGGATAGTATAGACTTAGATTTATTTTACATATACACATTATATAAATCTACAATATATTTTTGTATAGTTTAGATCTATATCTATATATTATATGCACACATTGTATAGATTTATATCTATATATATATAATATCCCGAGCTATATTTTATTTACATGTATAGTATAGACCACCTATATTTTATGTACATGTATAGTATAGATATATTACCTATATTACAGATATAAATCTACATAGATACATACACATATACATTTTTTAAAAATCTTTGGTCCCTTTTAGGAAACGGGAAAAGCTGAAAAGGATAGCATGCAAACAGGGAAATTAGAGAAAATGGGAGCAAATGACACATTTGCCAGAACCTTAGGCATGGAAATAAGGGACAGATGAGGGACAGTGAAGTAGGAACTAAGATGGGAGTTGAGCAACTCTTTAAAGTTTGTCAAGATATTTTGATTTTGACTCATATATTCCCCAAATACAACATTCCCTTGCTCTTGTTATCAGCTAGGTGAATTCAAATGAATTCTTTTGACTTTGATCATGCTAGTGCCAGGCCAGAATAATTGTCCGGAAGTTTGATAATTCTTAAGAAGATTTTTTAAAATGATAGAAGAGGAGATGCAGAGCTGTAGACCTTTGCACTGATATTAATTCACTATAACAAAGGTCTCTGTCTCCCCTAAATTTTCCTCCCAGCAAAAAGTTTACAGTCCCTGCAAATTATATTAGGCACACAGATAAATTGTATATCTATTTGTGTATAGTTAGATTATATGCAAACTACTAACCTTGGGTACATAGTCACATAGAGATACACAAATTAGATTTACAAAGAATTTGGCAAACAAATAGATCTTATATAACAACATAACTAAAAGAAACACATAAGTTCTGGGGACTCAACTTTTCAATGGAACTAGAAGTGAGTTGTAATGATTCTGAATTTATATGGGCTACATGCAAAATGGATAAAATAATTCCTATAGCCCATATCTCACAGGATTGTTGTGAGGTTCTCTGTAAATTATGTGTGCAGTCTTCTTTACAAACTTTTAGAGCACTATATAAATATTATCTATCATTACATAATATCATCATTTTGAGGTTACATGCAAAGTGCACATTATATAAGCTCCAATTGTGAACTCTAGTGACATGTAGGATTTCTTCATTCATTACTTCTGGAACATCAGAAGTCAGTTTGGTCATTGGCCAGAATGTCCTGGCTTTTCTTTGTTAAGATTTCAGTTACTTAGATGTAGAGTGAAGGATACTCTAAGTATCCTAAAAAGTATTGTCCTTAAACTCTAATTTTAGTCTTGTGGATCAGTAAGAATGCATAGCTCTATATCTAGTCTTTAAAAAGTCAAAAACTGGCAACAAAGTTAGTATTCTTTGATTACTGTTAACAGCACATAGTATGAGACTTTTAAGTGTTCAGTTTTGTTTTTGTTTTTTTTTTTTTTGTTTTGTTTTGTTTTGTTTTTTTGCTTTTTGCTGAGTCAATTGGGGTTAAGTGACTTGCCCAGGGTCACACAGCTAGGAAGTGTCTGAGACCACATTTGAACTCAGGTCCTCCTGACTTCAGGGCTGGTACTCTAACCACTGCGCCACCTAGCTGCCCCCTAAGTGTTCAGTTTTAGGGCTTGATCTAGAAAAAGATTCCTTATTAATTTACTTAAAGAAAATCACCAACCAGGAGAAGTTGTTTGATTTTAAAGAACAAGATATAGATTAAAGTTGGGAAGACATAGTCCCAAAACTTGTCTACATCAGTTCATTACAATCATAAATTTGGAGTTAAAAGAAATGTTAGACTCCTCATTTTACAGATGAGGAAACTGAGGCTTAGAATTATTTAACTGGACTTGCTCTAAGCCATATGTGTAAGATTTGAATTTAGTTGCTCTGACTCCAATTTTAGGACTCTTGACTACTATACCACCATATCTCTTGCCACTCTCACTGACCATCTTTAAATCACAAGTGTATCTTGGTATAGCTATTTATAAGATTGAATATGATGCAACTAAAATACTTTAGTTGAAAATATACTCAAAGTATTAGCATTATCAATTTGCTTTTTCAAAGAAACAGCATAAATGTAGATAGAGAAATAGCTAAAAGTCCAAAAGACTAATCCTTCTTCTGACTTTATACTGGCCTTATGTGGGCAAGTCATTTTACCCTCTTAGTATTCTAAGCAATATTTGAAGACCAGAATTTGTAGAGAAAGTGTTGACCTGCATTGACAGAGAGAGTTTGTTCATCTGGGAATTCCCTGTATCAATGAAATTGGAGGTTCAAAGAAAATGTAAATACATAAAAAACCTTTTGATGTTTACAGATGATGTAGAGCTTAAGTTTAATTACTTTTAACAATAATTTCTCATGACTACATAGTTTATACAAGCTTCTACTGACCTTTTGCTTATTGTATTCAAATCAGTAGAAATATATTTCAGTTTAATTTTCTGGCATTTTTGACCTAAGTCAAATTGTAGTTAAGTTACATAAAATCAGACACAAACAGAAAAGGAATAATTAAATCAATCTATTTTTTCCCTAGTCATGGACTTGTTGTAGCAAGCTAGTGAGGAAAATGGAAGTAGAATCCAAGTCTCCTGACTCCATATCTAGAACTCTTTCCATTTTACCAAAGCTTTTAGGAAAAGAGAACATTCCTGGGCAGGAGGATTTTTTTAAAGGTTTTAGGGATGCATGAATTGGTGGACATAGATCCATTCTCTATTAATATTCATATTGGATTTCCACTGTTATGAATTTTCTAATCATGACAAAATCAAATTCTTTTCAGGGTCTGCCTAAGAAACAGCTTACTGATAGGATGTCATGATTTTCATGATTTACATGCTGGTGGGGAGAGGGAAGAGAGGGAGTTTAATGTGGTCATTGGGACCTACTAAATGCTTAAGGAAGCATGAGAGAGTTGAATGTTATTAGCAATATTTGAAGAACATTGAATCTCTCTTTAGACTTATGAACAATTTTCGTAAAGCTGGATAACTATTCTTCCCTGAGAAGAGTAGAAGAATTAAATTTAAATCTCAGTGGAGAATGCATATAAATGCATATGTGTATCTACACACATACATGTATATGTATGTTGACACACTTATGTATCTGTATATCTATATCTATAGCCATATATACATTAGCATATGTGAATATGTATTATATATGGAGAGAATGGTTGAGAAGGTTCTGGTTAGAAGATGCTTGTAAGGATTCTAAGAATCTGAAGTGGATTATTGAGAGGGGGGTAAAGGGCAGGAAATTAAGAGCTCCTATAAGAGAAGTAAGGTACTCAAATGAGGAAAGATAAGTCATGTGAAGTCCCTAGTGTAATAGGCACGAAATATAATAATTTTCTGATTCTCAACAGTACAAAATGCTCTTCAGTTGATCTCTTCCTAATATAGAGTGATATGTATTGATGTGAGAGAAAACAATATTTTTAAGAATGCATCTTTCCTTGCATGCTAGCCCATTTCTGTCAATGACACCACAGTTCTTCAAATCTTCCAAGCTAAAATAAAAACTTCTGATTTAACCTTTTTTATCCATTTCATCTAATGTTGAGTAATTTTGTTCCTTCTTTCAAAACATAGTAGGTTTAGATCTTCACCTTCATGTCCTACTGCTTTACTTTCCCTGCTTCCAGTATTCTTTTTTGCAACTCATCCTACATATTCAGACCAATTTCTTTCAATTAACTAAAGCTGCCAACGATCCAGGACTTTGTTGGTATAAAAGCTCTTTTCCTTCACAGATCATTTTTTTCAGGAGTTGTGTGGCTCCCCTCAAGTTTGTGGTCTGACACTCAATCCCCTTTAATGAGCTTTTCTAAAGTTAATGATACTGATCTGTGGATGACAGACATGGAGTCCATTGCTTGAACTTGAAGACTTTTTAGCCTAGTAAGACTTGACAGAGCTGCTTTTCCAGTAGCATAGCTTTTGAGAAAACATAGTCATTTCCACTACAGAAGGATTTTCAGGTAGAATAGTAAGATTATTTGTCCTAAAACTATTTTCCTCACTCTACTCTCACATGCAGGAATCACAGTTACCTGTTGCCAATTGTCTCTTTCCTGGTTTCCTTTATTGAAATTTTAATGACAAAAGCTGGCATTTACATAATGATTTAAGGTTTGCAAAGGGGTTTACAAATATCATCTCATTTGAACCTTACAACAATCCTCAGAGGTAGGTGAATTATTATTCCCATTTTATATTTGAGGAAACTGAGGCAAGGAGAAATGAAATAATTTGTCCAGAGTCACACACCTACTAAGTGTTAAATTCAGATATTCCTGACTCCAAGTCAAACTTTCTATCCACTTTGATACCTACCTGTGGTTTTTCCCTAAGCAGGCCCCACTCAGCTCTTCCAACATGTTTCCAACTCTTCCAAAACCCAACCTCCACTTTAGACAACCCAATATCTTTTCTATCTTTTGGGGGAATCATGTGTATTTCTGCCTCCTTGCTTTTCTTATGATGTTTCCCCTACCTAGAATGATTTCTCTCTCTGTCCATCTTCATCTGTATGAATCCTTTAAGGTACAGCTCTCTACCTTTTCTGAGCCTTCTCTGCATTTTACTATATCAGATTACATTAGAATTGAATTTTTAAAATCAGGACAATTCTGGCTTTTTTTTTTTTTTTTTTGCTGAGGAAATTGGGGTTAAGCAACTTGCCCAGGGTCACACAGCTAGGAAGTGTTAAGTGTCTGAGATCAAATTTGAACTCAAGTCCCTTCTGACTTCAGGGCTGGTGCTCTATTCACTGCGCAACCTAGCTCCCCCATTTTTTCCTATCCTTTAGCAACTCTCTACAATTCTTTATCTTTTGAAGATTGTTGACTACCACACCTGCTAGTTCTTTCAGTCCTCTGGGATGCAGTTTATCTGGTTTCTGTGATTTTAACTAACAACTCAGTGCTCTCTTGTTGTCTTCCTACTTATCTTGGGTTTGAACTCTCTTTTTTGTTCTGTTGTTCAAGTCCAAGGTTATTTTCCTGTCAGAAAACCCCCCCCACAAAATTCTAAGTTATTTCTATGATTTTTCCTTTTCCTTCATTTTACAAAGCCAGCTAGTTACAAATCAGATTTACTGTATCTCAGCAGCATTTCTCATGTCCAGTTTCTTCCTCTGTGAAATGAAGACAGTAATACCTCAAAATATCTACCTCAAAGTGTTTTTGATGTTCAAATTAAGTGCTTCGCAAAACTTTGTGTACACTTTGTGTCAGATATTATTATTGTATCCACTCTATATAATAACACTCATTATGTTCCTTCATTTCTGCTCTTCTGAATCTATCAAATAGTTATGATATATTAATAATTGAGAGGCTTCATTTCCCACCTGGCTGATCTCCTTTTCTTCAACAAGCCTTTTATAACACTTTATTTGTAATCCCCTGATATACTTTTTATATGCCATTGTATTATAAGTCTCTGTGTGTCAAATCCCTTATTAGACTAAAAGTTCCTTAAGTGCACAGTTCTGTGTCTCCTCTACACTTTATTTCTCACTCAGTCCTAGCATAGTGATCTACACAGTATGTTTCTATTTCTTGGTTAATTGTATAAAATCTATATTCACTTACAACTCTCTCTAATCACAAAGACAGTGACCATTATTTTAAATGGTTCTTTTCTTTTAAAGACCTTACTTGGAAATGAATGTATAAAACCACCACCCTTATATATAATTTGAATTTTGTTGTTTCATTGAAATGATATTTAACTGTCCAATGACACAAATTGCTATGACTACTTGCTAATCTCCTTTATTCTGTTAGCTGCCTAATTCTGCCTGAGAGACTGAAGACAAAATAATAACTGAAACAAATATAGTACTCTATATACATTATTTCATTTGAATTCAACAGCTCTGGGAGTAAGTATGATTAGTATTACTAACTTGCACATGAGGAAAATAAAACTCAAAAAGATTAGAATACTTAGACAACTAGTAAATATCAGAGACAGTACTTGTTTCAATCTACCACACCCTACACCACAACCCACTAACTCTAAGAAAGACTTGAATTTTGATTTCTGGAAAATCAGAATTTCTCCTGGGGTTTTCAGTGGCTCGTTTTTAGAAACAATTACATTCAGCTATTCATTAATAAACATTTATTTAGAACTTATTATTTATGCCACTGTCCTTGATGCTAAGGATTAAAAAGCCAAATCAATAAGCATTTAGTAAGTGCCTGCTACATTTTAGGAATGGGATAGCTCTGTGCGATGCCAGTCTTCCATCTTTTGAGTACTGGATGTTTTACAAACATCATAGATACTAAGTGTTTTGATCAGAAAGGTTTTTTTTTTCAAAGTTTTAAAAGCCTGTCATGTTAACTTTATACCTGTTGATCAATATCCTACTAAACCAGAAAGACAATCAAAGACCCTAAGATACAGACATATGAAAATATAACTAGCTCTCTTTAGCAGAAGGGCTTGCTTTTTCCATTACAAAGTAGCTCTTTTCCATTTAAGAGCAGTTTTAAGTAATAAATAGAAAATAAGAATCACTGATTGGTCTTCCTTTTTCTTCCTCACTAGGATTAGTTGGGCAGAATTCTACTCACATCTCTCTCATTCATTCTCCCATCTCCTTCCCTCTCCTCTCCTCCCCTCTTACTCTCCTGATGATAGGCTGAAAGTCCAGGAATAGTGGATTGCTTTAGCTTTTCAAAAAGGTCAAAAATTATATTCTACAAGAGGCAGCATGGAATAGTGAATTAGAGGGCTGGATTTAAGAGTTGGGAAAAACTGGTTCCAAATCCTACCTGTGACAGTTACTTGATTTTCAGCCTGAGAAATTCATTTGCCTCTATGTGATTCTGAGCTTATCTACTTTCATAGGTAGGGTTTATCTGCCTGGATGGGTGGGGTTCCCACCCAGGATTTTCCTATACTGATGAAATCACAGATCCTTTTGGCATTTGTGTATTTCCTACGTATTGTGACAAGCAGCATCAGTCAACACCCCCCACAGTCATAAACCATTTTTGTCTTGTTGTGCTCACACTTTGGCTATAGCTCAAGGTGGTGTAATATGAACCTACAAGCTTTCATTGTATCAGGTTTGGGCCAAAGTGGAAGGACAAACAGGCCCTCAATATAGCTTAACTTTTATTAGCATAGAACTATTTCAATAAAAACATATTCTAAAATGTCACTACAGTTTTCAACAATAGTAAATGTTGGAGTTGGGCTAAAAAGATTCCTTTTTTAAGTGAAAATGTTATTTCCCCCATTACATGTAATTATTTTAAACATTTTTAAAAATTTTAAGTTCCAAATTATTTCCTTAACTACTCTTTATCCCCTCTTAAGAAGGCAAACAATTTGAAATTAATTATATAAGTCTCATGCAAAATATATTTTCATATTAACACTGTTGTAAAAGAGGCAAAAAAACAAGAAAAAGAGAGTTTAAAAAATATCCTTCAATCTGCATTCAGAATCCATCAATTCTTTCTCCAGAGATGGATAGCATTTTTTATAAGTCCTTCAGAACTATCTTGGAATGTTGTATTGCTAAAAATAGATATGTTCTGGAGCAACCAGATAGCATAGTAGATAGAACATTAGTCCTGGAGTTAGGAGGATCTGAGTTCAAATGTGGCCTTAGACACTTAACACTTCACAATTCCTAGCTATGTGACTTTGGACAAATTATTTGACATCAATTGCCTCACCAAGAAAGAAAAGAAAATAGCTAAGTCATTCACAGGTGATCATCTTACAATATTGATGTTCCTTTGCATAACTTTCTCCTGGTTCTGCTTACTTCACTTTGCATCAGTTTGTATAAATCTTTCCAGGTATTTCTGAATAGTCCTAGCAAGTTTCTTTCACATTTAAATATCCTATGATTTTATATACACAAAGGAAAAAAATTACATAATCAAGAACATTAGTTTGATGTTCCTTCTCTCCAAAGTATAGTTTATCCATAGAGTCATGGTCAGTTTTTATTGAACCATCCTAGAGAAGAAAGTGGGAAAGAGAGGGAATAAACATTTATTAAACACTTACAATGTGCCAAACACTGTTCTAAACACTTTGCAAATATCATCTTAGCAAAAAAACAAAAAAACCCAAACTCACAAATGGTTCAGTAAAAAAGATTTCCCAGCTCTTGTTCAAGATAGGTTGCATGTTAGAGTTTAATACTTCATTATAATTCCTTAGGAAATTTCCTTAACTTCTTGGGGCTCAGTTTCTTGACTTCAAAAAAGAAAGGGTCTGATTAAATGACCTTTAAGTTATCTTGCAGTCTGGGATGTTCTGAAGCAAAATTAATGAAGAGCTGATTATTAAAATTCCAATATAAGCATTTATACCTCAGAAATTGGCAAACACCATACAAATTAAGGGTTTTTTTGTTTTGTTGATTGTTTAGACTTAAGTGATGGAGAAAACATTAATAATCCAAATTAAATTTAAAAGTGTCTTGTGTGTATATCCCCCTCCTCATAAGCCAATTATTAAACATTTACAACACATCTCTGCTTGTAATTCTAATTTTTCTGATCTCTAGCAATAGTGAAGAAGGAAGCAATGGACAAAATGGATAAACATGATCAAGCATTTAAGTGGTTAAAAATTGATTAACATGAATATATTTAGACTGTCACTTTTTGTCTAGTTGAGTTGAATCAAACACACTCTTTACTCAACATCAAACAATTCATACACTTTACATTTTGGAGGAATAAAATAATGAATACCCCCAAAATCATTGGTTGACTATTTTGCTGTGATTATTTTTACTTTATTTTAGGAGACAATCAGCATGAAGTAACTTTCCTCGGGGTTACACAGCTAATAAGTGTCTGAGACCAGATTAAACTCAGGTCCTCTTGACTCTGAAACCAATACTCTCTCTATTGTGTTACCTAGCTACTCTTGCTGTGCTTCTTCTTCTTATTATTATTTTTAAAGTCAGATTTTGTTTTCCTCCCAGAAACAGGATCCTTATTATATCCTTTTTGAGTTTTTTCCACAACTAATTGACATTTATATTAGGCTTTAAAATTTGTGAATGCTTTAGATAATAATATTTCTCCTGAGATTCCCAACAACAGACCTATTAGAGAGGTACTACCAGTATTTCAATTGTCATGTTAAGAAATGAGGAAATTAGGACAAAAAAGTTTTAAGTGATTTGCCAATAATATAGCTAGTAAATGTCAAGAGTCTTCAAGATTTGAACTTATGTCTTTTGGATTCCTGGTTCCGCATTTTTTCCCTTAGGCCATCAAACCCTGACCTTTATAGCTATCACTCAATTTCATTGTGGTTTTGTTGAGCTCGAGTATTTTAAGACACTCTCCTTGTTCCCCAGCAATTAATATTGATGCAACATAATGCTCAGAAACATTCATGCTAGACTTAGAATAACATACGGCTTTTTTCTGTTATGCAGCATTTGATACTTTTATTTTTAACTTTTTTTCTAAGTGGTATATTAGAGAAGTTTTGAGTAATGAGTAATGTGTGCATGCTTTTGACTCCATTTTTCTAGAAAGGTATCCCAGATACTGTGAAAGCTATGCTTTCTACAGATCAATCTTATAATTCTCCTTTTACCAATTAAATTTTCTTTTTTTCTTTTTAACAAGTTTCTATAATGGTTATTTGAGTTTATCATGTCCAACTTTTTAAAACTGATGTTTTAATATATTCAATGTATTTTTCTTTGAAATCAAAAGAATTTTATCTTTGCCAGGCATCTGTCTGCAACATTAATCAGATTTCTTTTAGAGTTATGTACAGCTAGCTCCTCTCTATTGCTAACTCATTTATCTGAAATCTTCAAAGCTTTATAGTTTTCTCTATATATCAGAGTTTTGAACAACATCTTTCATGAGGGAATATTTCCTCCTACAGACCAATACTCCAAGGCACCAGCGAAAGAGAGATTGTTTCTATGTAGATTGTTCTCACCTTTGTATATCAGAATGGTAAGATTGTGTCATTACCAGTTTAACCAATGGGACAAAGCAAATTACTTGGAGAAATATCTGAATCCCTTTCAGAAATAGGCAGCTGCTAGAGAAGTCTGTTTCTTGCTAAAACTAAATGTTCCCAGATCAAGAGAGCATTCTGTTTTCACTAACTAAGAACAGAATTATTTTAAAAAGGTATCGGGTAGTGTGAACTTGGGCAGCAGGTTGCTTTGAAATCTAATTCTGCTTTCTACACGGACTCTGTAATAGCCAGAATTCTCCTGTCAGTTCTATAAAAGGGAAAATTGTGTGATCTAATTTAGGCACTTGGCCTGTTAGAGAAAGAGGGCCTTGGTTGTTAATGTGCTTTTTTACAATCCCTCTTATATGTGAAGCACTTGAAGATACTATGCAATTGCTAAACAGAGATGACCAATTTTATTGGATATGTGGATTCACACATTGAATAGTAGACTGTACTGGATGACCTCCAAGAGATTTCTTCCTACTGTAGGGATGTATGATTTCATAGATTTCATAGATCCATATTCCATTAACTAACTATAAAAATGGTCTCCATTAAGTCAACTGATATTTAAGTCTTGAAAAAAATTGAGGCAGTGAACTTTATTTAAATTTTTTAGTAAGTTAATACAGTATTACTTCTACTTTTTTGTTATGTTTTACAGAAAGTATGTAATTAAATTTAGGAAGTATGACTCTGAGTGTGTGATAATGCCATTGATATTTGATTTTAATAACAGGAACTGAAATGACTTGGTGTGGGGGATAAGGGAAACACTGCTAAAAGTCACAAAGACTAGGTAGGGAGGTTCAGCAAACTTTTAAAAAAATGAAATATACTATATTCAGCTTATTTGAAAATCACATTTTACTCTGAGTTGTAATGAAACAGTCTGTGTTCCAGAAAATAGAGGACACCATACCCATTCAGTTTTTTGAAAGAGAGGTGGGTCCAGAATGCTGCAAACATTGTCAGACAGAATTGTTGGGTTGGTTTTATGTAATTAGATAGAGGAGAGAATAGTAACTCGTGGAAGAATAAATCAGGAAAAGACTGATAGTTTAAAAAAAACTAGCAAAATAATCAATAAAAACGGAAGAAATGAAATTACAAGTTTCTTTTGATTTCAAGGATTTGAAAGCAATGTTTCTGCTTTTACTTTTGATGTCAGACATAGGAGAAAAATAGGAGAAACTGAAAATCATCTTTAGAATACTGCTTAGGAACTTGGAGATCAAAATAGAAAAGAAACCAAGTGCTCACCTTTTGCCTTCTAATGTCCACTTGCTTTTTTTTCCCTATCCCTAGAAGACTGTGTGATCTGATATTCTGGGAGTGAGCTTTCACCTACCTTTGATCTTATTCCAGCTCAAACAGAACCAGAAGGTATCAAAAATCTCTTCAGAAGGCCTTTTGACTTTAGACAGTAAGAATTGCTGTGGATTTGGTGGTTAGAAGGTAAGTATTAGATATCCCTCTCACCTAGATTCCTGAATGAATGGAGAAAAGATCCACCTCCAAAGAATAACAAATCAAAAAATAAAAGGAATTAGACCTGAGTTTCCATGAAATACTACCCAGGTTTTGAGTTGTGATTTTAAGTTAATATTCTCATATTTATTGGGGGCGTGGTTAAGCATTTCAGCAACCATATTATATTCTCTTCCCTTTTCCTCTTTTTCCTCTTCTTTTTTCCCCCTTCCTGTTTCAAATAATTTCCTTTCCTCTCTTAGGAAGAAAAGTAGTTTCTATATTTCTGTGCTACTGAAAATCTGTCACTACCTCTGTCTATCCCATGAAACTAAGAATATGGCCTGGTTGTAGAACAGAGTGTCATGACAACACTAGGGATGGCGGAAGCATTTTGATACTTTCTCTGGGAATTAAGCCATAGCTCTTGCTACACCTGCCCTACTAAGAACTAAGAGCTAAGAAATATATTATGATTTTTCCAGATATGATTTCCATATTTTTCTGTAAATACTTTCAAAGTGAGACCAGTGTCCAAAGCAGGAATTGATGTACTGGATTATCCTAGTCACATCTCTGCTGATGTCTTTCACTCTTGCCCTCTTCATTTATCCTCACTGTTACTTTCACCTTCCTAATTTTGAGAACCCACACCCCCATCCTTGAGATATTTATCCACTCATCATTGAAGTTTGCCCCAGAATCTAGCCTCCTTGATTAATGATCAAATATAAACCAAATCAACCTAGCTCACTGTATCTATCTCTAGGACTGATTCTAGATTTCAGGCTTTGATTTACCTTCCCATTTCAGCTGGCCATCCAGTCCACCTCCCAGACCATTTTACCATCTCCCTAATAATGGCCAGCTGCCTTCTTGGCATCCTCCTCTACTTTCTACCTTTTACCTTGGTTAGTTAATAGCAACATTAGTTCCAGAAAGGTTGTTACTATCTCTCCCCAAACTAAAATACCCTTTCTTGACCACAATTCTGCTATTGCTTATAGAATAAGAACAAAAACTGTCTTTTATAGATTTGTATCCTTGTCAATTGGCACAGTGGTAATCATTTAATAGATACTTTTTCATTGATTGGTAATAGATACTTTTTCATTGATTGGTTCATTCAATCTTTCTCCCAGTATAGTCACTACAGGGGAAGTATCTTCTATCTCTGGGTCTTTTGGCCATATCTTTTCTTATATGTCCCTGATAGGAGAAACAGACATTGATTTTGTTGTAGATATCTGGCATTCCTTCTCCTAGAAAGGAACAACTGATGTCTAGTTTCAAGAATAATCATCTCTATTAGAAGGGTATCTCCTGTCAATGAGAGCCTATATTCACAGAAATAGTCTCATTCTATTCCCACCCACAAGAATGTGGTGAAGAGTTAACTAATATGGATGAATCACTGTACAATGTTCCAATCATTGTATGGTACAGGATGCTCCCAGCTTGCTGAGACTGCTGATAACTATAGGAAGAGGCATTTCCTCTTCCATCCCACTCCTCCTCCTACCTCTCTGATGATGTGGTGGTCACACACTATAAACCAAGGAAGATTGGGTTTTCATCCTAGCAGCAATCTGGCTGCTCAGACTGATTAGAGTTGGGTTACAGCTGGGTTGGTGTTCCCATGACTCACACAGCTATTTCTTGACAGGTTACCTCAGTAGAACCTACAAAGGTAGCATGTTATTTTGTAGGGCAAGGAGTGGGAAACACTCTGACATTTTCTGTGTTTAAATAAGAATATTGCACAAGGTTAAGGAAAGCTTTTCTCCCCCTTCCCAACATTGTTTGTGCCTGCTCTAGCTACATTTCTGTGACTCCTAAAAAAATTACATGAATGAGAAACATGAATCTTGTAACACAAATTCTTATTGTTTCTACCACTAAACTAACTGAAACATTGGTAGAGTGCTAGAATAGAATATCTCTTGGGATTATTGATCTGCTTCTCATACTAAACTTGGTTCATTAAAAATATATTTCTCATATCCCTTTTTCCAGTCAATAAATAAATAAAGTACAAGTGTCACAGAAGCTAAGAGTTGGAATGGATTGTAAAGACCATTGAATCCAACTCATATCCAAACCACAGTTACTCCTTAAGCATGTTAGATAGGACCTCATCTACACTATGTCTATAGACTTTCAATGAGGGGAAATCCATCCCAAACAAAGGTGCTCCTTTTCACTTTGGAACAAATCTAGTTGTAAAGAAGTTGCTGCATACATTGAAAGTCTACAATAATATACAATTTCTACCCATTGCTTCCAGTTTTTTGCTCTGCAGAAATGAGGGGAAAACAAATGTTTCTTCTAAATGGTAGCCTTTTAAATGCTTGAAAACCTTGTTACTACCAAGTGTTCTTTCTAGACTGCACATCTTTAGTTCTTCTGACTAATTTGCATTTGGTAGTTCTGCAGTCCTCTTATTATCCTGGTGGTCCTCCACCATATAGGTTCAAGTTTGAGTATGCCATCCTTAAAATATGGTTTCCATAACTGAATACAATACTCTTCATGTGGCTTGGCAGTTAGAATAAAAAAACTATTACATTCCTCCTTCTGGACATTAGACCTTCTTTTTTTGAGATTATAAAATGATCTTTATTAAGCACATGTTATATACCATGCAGTGTGCTAAGTCTTGGGGATACAAATAGAAAAAAGCAAGACAGTCCCTATCCTTAGGGAGTTTACATTCTTTTTTTTAAGCTTTGTGTACCTCTTTAGGATTTTCTTTTTTTCTCTCTCTTTTTTTAATTAAAGCTTTTTATTTGTATAACATATGTATGGGTAGTTCCCCAGCATTGATCTATACAAAGCTTTCCATTACAAATTTTACCCCCAGTTCCCTCCCCTCCCCTAGATGGCAAGAAGTCCACTACATGTTAATAATGTTAAAATACTTGACAAGTTATGCAACAAAAATCCTATCTACAAGAAAAAAAAAAGAAAATCAGAGAAAGGCAACACAATGCAAGCAAATATCAATAGAGAGCATGAAAATGTTACGTTGTGGTCCATATTTCATATCCCTCTCTCTGGGTGTATATGGTTTTCTTCAGTGAGCAATTGGAACTGGTTTGAGACAATTCTTTGTTGCAGAGAGCCATGGACATTAGACCTTCTTTGATGTATCTCATGACAGCATTAGTTTTTTTGGCTTCCATACCATATTGTTGACTCATTTTGAACTTGCAATCTAATTTAAAACCCCAGATCTTTTTCACAGGAGTTTTTTCATGAGTCATGTGTGCTGTTGTCTAGATACAACTCCTCCCATCATACACTTGTGAAGTTGACTTTTTCCAATTCAAGTATAGAAGTTGATGCTAAGCTCTATCAAATGTCATCTCATTA
Source organism: Myrmecobius fasciatus (assembly GCA_023553655.1). Lineage (NCBI taxonomy): Eukaryota > Metazoa > Chordata > Mammalia > Dasyuromorphia > Myrmecobiidae > Myrmecobius > Myrmecobius fasciatus. The sequence goes on along the minus strand of JAJPUD010000423.1, from coordinate 153,261 downwards.
GTCTTGGGCCATTGGTCTACCCTGACAAGATCTTTTTTTGGATCCTGACTCTGTCATCTAAAAGGTTAGCTGTGCTTCTCCTAGTTTCATATCATTGGCAACTTGACAGATAGTCTTTCCATAGGTTTATCCAATTCATTGACAAAAATGTTGAACAATGCAAGGACAAGGACAAATTCCTGAGACGTTTATAGATTTAGACCTGGAACAGACTTCAGAGCAATCTAATCCAATCCCCTCAATAGACAGATGAGGAAACTAAATTTCCTGAGGAATGAGGAAACTGATTTAACTAAAATAAGTTAAATCAAATTGCACTGCCAGTTTTAAGTCTATTAAATATATTACTATGGATAAGAATCGTACCTGAAAATTCATTACTATAGGAACCTTCAAGATGAGGAAACTCCCTCTAGCAGTATAGATGGGCAAGTGTTTTGTAATTTATATGCTTAGAAAATTGCCTGGGGACATTGAAAGGTTAAGTAACTTGCCCAAGATCTCAGTGATTATTGTCTTTCTGGACTTTCTGTCCACTATACCATTCTATTGCCCACATATTGGCTAGTACAAATATCTTAATCTTGTTTATGTGCAAAATACTTTGCAAATACTTTGCTAAAATTTAAATATATTTTGTCTTTCAGATTCTAGCATTTTAGTAAACCTGTCAGAAAAGTAAATTAGGTTGGTCTGGTATGATCCACTCTTGACATAGTCATCTTAGTTTTTAATCATCACTCCCTTCCATTTGTAGGTGTTCACAAATGATACTTTTAACAATGTGTCCTAGAATTTTGCCAGGAATAGAAATAAAGCTCACTGGTCTATAGTTTGAAGACAACTATCTTCTCTTTTTTGAAGTAGAGATAAATGTATCTTTCTCCAGTCCTGTGACACATCTCCTGTTTTCCTAAAAATGATAGCTATCCAAAAGTGGCATGTATTCCCTTAGCAGGTAATAGGTTCCACTCCCTGCCCCATGAGGTCTGGATGATTACTTTCTGAGAATAATCTGGAAAAGATTCTTATTTAAGGATTAAGTTGATTAAATGACCTTGAGTTTATTTCTCTTTTGATTAAAAATCTTTCAGTTAGTACTTTTTTCTTCTTCCCATATTTCCCATTGAAATAAAGGAAGGAAAAATCCTTGTAACAAATATTCATAGTCAAGCAAAACAAATTCCCTTATTGATAATACCCCAAAATGCTTGCCTCATTCTGCATGTTGAGTTCACAACTTATCTATCAGAAGGTGGGTAACTGTGTCATAAATTCTTTGAAATAATTGAATTGACCATCATTCTTAAGTGTTTTAAAGATGTTTGTCTAAGTGTTACTAAGTAATTCTGGTTCTGCTTACTTCACTGCATTAGTTCATATCTCCCTGGGTTTCTCTAAAATCATCCTATTTGTCTTTTTTTTTTTTTTTTTTTGCTGAGGCAATTGGGGTTGTGACTTGCCCAGGGTCACACAATAGGGAATGTTAAGCGTCTGAATCCACATTTGAACTCAGGTCCTCCTGACTTCAGGGCTGGTGCTCTATCCACTGTGCCACCTAGCTGCCCCCCTATTTGTCATTTTTAATGATACTATCCCATTATTTTATATATAATAATTTATTTATCCATTATCAAAAAGAGCTACTGTACATCTTTTTGTATCTGTGGGTTATTATCCTTTTTCTTGGATCTCATTGGTGTATATACCTTGTAGTGGTATCAAAGTGTATGCATAGTTCAGTAACTTTAGAGGCATAGTTCCAAATTATTTTCCAGAAAGACTGGATTATCCAAAATTTCCAACAATTATGCATCAATGTGTCTATTTTCCCCAAAATACCCCCAACATGTCATTTCCCTCTTTAAGAAGTCTACCTTTCCAACTCCCACCTTCTCTATAAAGTTTTAGCACATTATATATATATATATATATATATATATATATATATATATATATATATATACTTCCTCTCAGGTAATAGAAAGTTTTAAGGGAGGCTTTCTGTTGGTTCATTTTTATATTCCCCAAATTCAGAAGAGTATCTTACATATAGTAAAGAATTAATGTTTATTGAATATGTTTATATAACCCTTTTGTCATTTGGGCCCTTGGCTCCTGATTTTAATCATACAGGTGCAGTCTTGTCTGGAGGTTGATACAGGTCTCTTGCAAAATCTCTTTGGCTTATGTGTCTACCCAGGCTTTTAAATGGGAACATAAAAATAGGGCTTAGGTTTCTCACAGATCTCCCTGGCTCATGGACCCACCTATGCTCTCCCTTGTGAACATCAGAATATGGGTCACTTGGTTCTCCCTAGAATGCTCATCATCTTCTGTGTAAGTAGACTAACAAGACATCAAATATAGGACAGATTTTATTTAAGCTGACAAAATGCACAATGGGCTTATATCTGAGTGCCTCAATGGGTAGGAATTTTCTTTTTTCTTTCTGAGCCATCAAGCAAGCTTTCAATATGATGTGTCCCACACCTTCCTTGAGGATTTATACAGTTTACATGATTCATTAAAATGGTTTAGGAGGGGAGGCAATTATGATAACACCTGGATACCTTTCACATGTCTCCTTTTGTTCAGAAAAATTTGGAATCCTCAGTTGTATGTGTGTTTGCATTAACCATGCTGAGTTAGGAAAACAGGTATAATTCATCTTGGCACATTCGCATTTTCTATGGCAAATATACTCCCAAAGCACCAAATTTCAAAGTACGACCATTTTCATCATATTTTTGAATCTGCTTCTAAGGGACAGGTCTTTGGAACAGGGTTTGTTCAGGCCATCAGTATGAATGGCAAACATCTACAGAGTGCTACACAGGTTTTGAAGCTTTTCTTTCATTAGAAATTCTGGTAATATGAGCAGTGCTGATAGCCCATTTCACAGGTGAAAAAGCTGAAACTCCGTAAGGTTGGGTAACATGCTTATGGTTACCCAATTCTGACTCCAAGACCAGTAGTTTTTCTGTTGCCTCAAAATAATTTCCTTTCACCTGCGTAGTCTCCTTTTTCCATAGAATTTGTTTTTGGAACCAGCAAACTTTCTCTTTAGAAAGAAAATTTCTTCCAGCTAGGGTATTTTTTAATGTCCATGTGTTCATTTCTTTAAGAAACAAAACAAAACATAAGCCAAGCCTCCAGTTCTACATTGCTCATTAGCTGTTCAGATGTCTCCTTAAGGGAACTGTATCATCCACCAACGAAGTGATCTTCCTCTGGGGAGAAAGTTTGAAGCTAGTTTAATAGTACACAGAATACACTACAGAATTTATAATGGAATAAAAAACTACCTAGAAGAAATCTAATCTAATCAGAAGATATAAATAAGGGAATAGATGTCTAGCTGAATATTTAGTGAAGATATCTAGTCAGAGGATAGAAAGTAACAGGTTCCAAATAAAAATATGTCTTCAAATCGAGGATTAAGAGGAGTGGTTGGATAACTGCTTGTTGGGTATGTAGCAGAGGGGACAAGTTGCATGCCTCTGACATATATTCTAATTCAGAGATCCTATGATCTTGTGATTCTGAAAGCAAAATTCCTAAAAGGAGATTATTAAGCAAAGATAGTCATTCCCATGCTGGTTTTGGAAACACCTTACTTCAAAGACAAAAGAAGCTCTCCTTATGCTGAAAAAAGACAATTCCTAAAAGCTAACTAATGTAAGAGGAGAATCATAGGAAACAAGTAATATGGTATAAGGGAATATGATGTAAGAAGTTTCTGGTGACTTGTAAGGGACATTAATTTGTCATTCTAGAGATAGAAGAGACCTAACAGGCATTTTAGTCCAACTTCATTTACAGATGAGGAAATTGAGGGCAAGGGAGATTAAGTGACTAAAATCACTTAAGTATTATGGTTTGGAGATGAGATTTGAGTTTGCATCCTTTAACTATAGACAGATGCTTTATGCACTGTGTCAGTTGCTTTTGAAACAATAGAATTAGAGAGTAAGACTATATTGGCAGGTTTTTTTGGTTCTTTTGTTTTTAATTTTGTTTGTTTGTTTTTTAGCTTTGTCCAGGTGAAAAAAGTTTGCTATCTTCTGAGCACTGGGATTTGGGACATTGGACAGGGAGTGAAGAATGAAAGGGGGATAGTACTCTAGATTTTACCATATCTGGGTGAGATATTCCCAAATATTTTATACTATTGTCAGTTAATTTGAATGAAATTTCTTTTTGTATCTCTTGCTGCTGAACTTTGTTGGTAATATATAAAAATGCTGATTTATGTAGATTTATTTTGTATCCTGCAACTTTGCTTAAGTTGTGAATTGTTTCTAGTAGTTTTTTAATTGTCTCTAGGGTTCTCTAAGTATACCATCATATCATCTGCAAAGAGTGATAATTTGGTTTTCTCATTAACTACTCTAATTCCTTTAATCTCTTTTTCTTCTCTTACTGCCAAAGCTAACATTTCTAATACAATATTAAATAGTAATGGTGACAGTGGGCAACCTTGTTTCACTCCTGATCTTATTGGGAATGGTTCTAGTTTGTCCCCATTACATATGATGCTTGCTGATGGTTTTAAATAGATGCTACTGACCATTTATTCTTATACTCTCTAGTGTTTTTAATAAGAATGGGTGTTGGATTTTATCAAATGCTTTTTCTGCATCTATTGAGATAATCATATGATTTCTGTTAGTTTGACTATTAATATAATTGATTAGGCTGATAGTTTTCCTAACCAGCCCTGCATTCCTGGTACAAATTCTACTTGGTCATAGTGTATTATCCTGGGGATGACTTTCTGTAATCTCACTGCTAATATCTTATTTAAGATTTTTGCATCAATATTCATTAAGGAAATTGGTCTATAGTTTTCTTTCTCTGTTTTCACCCTACCTGGTTCAGCTATCAGCACCATATTTGTATCATAGAAGGAATTTTGGTAGTATACCTTCTTTCCCTATTTTTTCAAATAGTTTATATAGTATTGGAATCAATTGTTCTTTGAATGTTTGGTAGAATTCACATGTAAATCCATCTGGCCCTGGAGATTTTTTCTTAGGGAGTTGATTAATAGCTTGTTCTATTTCTTTTTCTAAAATGGGGCTATTTAAATAATTTATTTCCTTTTCTGTTAACCTGGGCAATCTATATTTTTTGGTAGATATTCCTCCATTTCATTTAGATTATCAAATTTATTGGCATAAAATTGGACAAAGTAACTCCTAATCTGGGTGAGATATTCCAAGTTCTCAGAATTTCAGAGGTGGAAGGGACCTAAGTGGCCAGCTGACAAGTTCAGTTGTTTCAGTCATGTATGACACTTTGTGACCCCTTTTGAAGTTTCCTTGGCAAAAATACTAGAGTGATTTGCCATCTTTCTCCAGCACATTTTATAATTGGGCAAACTGAGGCAAACAGGGTTAAGTGGCTTGCCTTGAATCACATAGGTAGTGAGTGTCTAAGGCCAGATTTGAAATCAGCAAGATGAATCTTCCTGATTGGAGGATTGGGACTCTATCTACTGTACCATCTAGCTGCCCAAGTGGCCATCAGTATAAGCTAACCAATACTGGAGAAAGAATTTTCCTTACTCACACCCTACAAATGGCTTGTCATTTAGCCTTTAAATGAAGATTTCCATGGAAAAGAATTTACTACTACTCTGGGGAAATTCTTATTGTGATGAAGCTAATTATTTTAGTCCCAGGAGATTATACAATTCCCTTTGCTTTGATTACATATACAGAATGACTATTCTTTATAGTACTTCAACTATTCTCTCAATTTCTGTGGACACTGTTAAGCAAGCATATATATCAGTTGGTATCTTAGCAGGGTGGGGCATGTATGAATGCATGTATGTATGCATTCATGTATTAGTTATGTAACTATTCAGTGTTTATTGAGGGCTTAACATTGTGCTCTGCTAGGAGAACAATAGTAGAAGAGGAGGAATAGAAAAAGAAAAGATAGTGGGGAGATGTAGGGGAGGTTATATTCTACTTATCTATATATTTATATCTATATAAGATATGTATATGTATATATATATACCTATATCTATCTATCTATATCTATGTCTGTATATATAATCTACAGGCAAGCTGGAGACTGCTTAGTGCAGTTGGCAGGTACTATAAACATTAGGAGAAGAGAAGATCACAGAGAGTCTCTTTGTGAGATAATTTAAAGCTCTTCTTCCTTCTGTTTTAGGATTTGGGGATGGACTTTGCTTTTTTCATGGAAAGGATTGAAGTAAGGTTTATGTTACCTCTCTTTCTTCCCTCAAATTCTACCACTCATCAAACTCAAAGAAAATTACCTCAGTATGAAACTAGAGCAGGAAATCAAAATGAAGGCTTCTGAATATTCTCAATTATTCTGGGATTTTGAAGCCAGTGAAACTCATAACATAGTAGAATGGGCTACTTGAGGAGGTAGATTTCTCTTCCCTGCAGCTCTTCAAGTATTTATTTGCTAGTGGTGTGTACTTTTTTTTAAAGATAAGGCATACATTAGATTGACTTCTGTGTTTTTTTTCAACTTTGAGACTCTATGGTATCCTTTATTTAATCATTCATCATCTACTATTAGATCTTTCCTCTTTTCCTTCTCTTTCTATTTTTTCTCCTCCTCCTCTCTTCTCTTCTCTATTTCCCTTCTTACTTTCTTGCCACTCTAGAGAGACCTCTGCCCTAAAGCCTGCTCTCTTGATTGGTAACTCCCAACTCCAACAAGGATTTCAGTTAGGACTTTAGCCATTTACCTCATTTATGTCTGGACTCTCCCAATTCCTTTTCCTTCTCATCTGTTGACTTGACCTTTACTAAATGTGCCCCTAGGAGTATACTGATAAATATTTAAAAACCAGCTGTCAAAAAATATGTGAGACACATACTTTTAAGTTTCATCTGCATCAGTAACATTTCCTCCGACCTTTTTTAAGCTTAGACAATCAGCAAAATAATAAACCAAGCTTGATTTTTACTGTTTTGTGGTGTCTTAATTATAAATCATTACAATGAAAATTTAACAACCAGTTCTAGTGAGAGGATACTGTCTGGTTCTAGCACACCTCTATCTGCACCTATTGTTTTCCAACTCACTCTTTTGTGTTGTCTTCTTTCCTTAAATGTGAGCTCCTTAAGGAGTAGGAGCTATCCATAGCAAAGTGATGCATAAAGATTATTAATAAAAGGTCGATCTTCTTTCTACTATCTATCTATTAAGAGACTTCATTAATGTCTAGTATTTTGGAAAAAACAATAAACTTAAATATATACATGGTTATATATGAATATTTATATGTATATGTTCATCTATATATGGATAGCTAGATGGCACAATGGGCAGCTAGGTGGCTCAATGGATACAGTGCTGAGCCTGGAGACAAGAAGATATCTTCCTGTGTTTGAATCTAGCCTCAGATTAGTTGGATGACCATGAGTAAGTCACTTCATCTTGTTTGCCTCCGTTTCTTCCTCTGAAGAGCTGGAGAAGGAAAAGGTAAGTCACTCAAGTATTTGCCAAGAAAATCCCCAAAAGGATCACAAAGAGTCAGATGGGACTAAAATGTCTGAACAACAACAAAAATCTCAATACTCATGACTAATAGCTACACTAGATTTGAGGTATATTGTAGATTATAATGCATTAAAAATGATAACTAGTGAGTTCCCACATAAATTTCTTTTTACCAATTAAACAGAGGATATATCAGTTAAAAGCAAAAGATAACTAAGCAAAACACCAAAGCATATGTCAAAAAAGGTTTTCTCTCTTCTTGTCTACAACTTCTCTAAATAGAAGTGTATTCTTCTTAAAGATCATCACACTTCCATTAAAAGACAGGAGCATGTTGATTGGGAAGTATGTGTGTATGGAGAAAATACTTGGCTGGGCTAACCAGGGCAAATTTGGGCAGAGAACTCACTGGAACTCTTCTATACCTCCAATATTGTGCTTATTGTCCCACAGAGCCTTACAATTCTGCTGATGTCATTGGACTGGGAGATGATTTCTTGATGGGGATATTCTCTAACTCTTTTCTTTCTGCCATTTTATTTTCTGCTGACATCTCCCTTGAGCCCTTGGCTCTTTCAGTTATTTTTGGTGAATTACTGTTCCAGTCAGATGTAGTCAGATTGCTCACTAGTTTGTAGACATCTGTCTTTTGAAAGAAACTCCTTTACTGCTATTCAGATTCCCTCAGATTAAAGTTGTGAATTATAGACAGGAAAGATCTCCTATCACACCCTCAGTTGCAGCCTCGCCTTGGTCTCCAAAAATCATCCTGGAAATTTCCCTTAGTAAAATTAAAAAGTAGATAAATTGTTGTAGAAAGGTTTCTTTAAACTCTCACCTAATAATTGGACTATGCAAAGGCACATTAGGAGTGAGACTATGAAGAGACTGGTTGGAGTGAGTAGAACTGGCATACAATATACATAATAATGACAATTATCTTATATTTCCTTTTAGCTATATTTCCTGTAAATATTATATACATTATAAAAACAATTATCTGTTATTTTCCTTTAGTTATATTTCCTGTAAATATACATCATCATCATCATCATCATCTGATATTTCCTTTAGCTATACTTCCTATACACACAATATCCATAATGACAATTAACTGATATTTCCCTTTAGCTATATTTCCTGTATTATATATATTATAAAAAGAATTATCTGTTATTTCCCTTTAGTTATATTTTCTGGAAATATACATAATCATCATCATCTGATATTTCCCTTTAGCTATACTTCCTGTTCATACAATATACATGATAATGACAATTCTCTATTTTCCTTTAGCTATATTTCCTATATATATTATATACATCCTCCTCCTCATCATCATCATCTGATTATTTCTTTTTAGCAATACTTCTTATACATACTATATATAATAATTACAATTATTTGATATTTCCTTTTAACTATTTCTATCTTGTACACATAATCATCACCATCATCATCATCTCATATTTTCCTTTAGCTCTATTTCCTGTATATATAATACACAATATAATAACAATTATCTGTTATTTCCCTTTAGCTATACTTCCTGTAAATACAATATCCATAATGACAATTATCTGATATTTCCCTCTAGCTATATTTCCTGTAAATACAATATGCATAGTGACAATGATTTGATATTTCCCTTTAGCTATATTTCCTGTATATATAATATATATTATAATAACAATTATCTGATATTTCCCTTTAGCAATACTTCCTATATATACAATATACATAATAATGACAATTATCTGATATTTATTTTTTTCTTCCTTGTGGAGGCAGCTAGATGTAACAGAAGACAGATTTCTGGGCATAGAGTCAGGAAGACTTGAGTTCAAATTCCACCTCAGATGCTTAGTAGCTATGTGATCCTGGGCATATCCTTTAATCTCTATGATTAAGATAATTTTTCTTTAATGTATTAGAAAAGGAAACAGCAAACCACACCACTACATTTACCAGGAAAATCCCATGGACACTATTGGCATGTGATGGTCCATGGGGTCATGAGAAGTTGGACACTAATAAATGATTGGATAATACTAGTTCTGTGTGTGTGTGTGTGTGTGTGCGTGTGTCTATGTGTCTGTGAAATACATGACTGAAGTGATTGAGAGAAGCAACTACTGTAGCTAAGAACACTTTGCTTTCTGCTGACATGATTCTCTTTACCTGGATCATCCTTCTCCTAGTGTAGTGGAGTGTAAAAAGGGCTCCACTTAGTGTTAGGAAGATCTGGAGGGGCCTGGATAAATACAAAGAAGCAGGAGAAAAAAACATTAGCTATGATGAACATTAATCAGAGAAATTACTAAAATGTTGAGTGTATAAAGTATAGTGATGGGAAGCACATTTTTTGGTTATTCTTTTTTTTTTATTCTTTTGAGATTGATTCTATCTGGATAAACAGCAACCACTCTAAGGCTTGTTTCCATTACTAGTCCACATGGGAGCTTGTTCCTGCTCCATTTTTGAAATGAGTCAGTTAACTCTTTAGACAGCTTTGTTTCCTTTCTCAAGCTCATTTTATTGCTTCTGGACTTATTCTGGACACGCACTCAACTTAATCCTACTGCAGTTCTGAACTTCTGAGTTCAAGCAAACCATAATCTCAGTCTCCCAAAAAGCAGTATTTTACAAGTATGGGCCAATGTGCCTAGTGGGAAATAAAACTGGAAAGGTACAGTGACTCCAAATTATGATGAATTTTAAATGCTATGCTGAGGCATTATATTTTATGATAGAGACAGCTGAAGATTTTTTTGAGCAAGGGAGTGATATTGTCAGAATGATGATTAGAGAAAACGATGTTCTTTGTGAAGAATGGAATAATAGCTAAAATTAAATAAGCTTTAAGGTTTGCAAAGCACTTTACAAATGATTCATTTTATTCTCACCACCGTGGGAATTAAGTACTATTATTATTTCTATTTTACACATGAGGAAACAGATGTAGGCAGAGGATAACTGACATGTCCAGGACCATACTGCCAAAAAGTGTTTGAGACCAGATTTGAACTTCAGTCTTCCCCACTCTTGATCATGCATACTTTCTTCTGTGCCATCTGTTTTCTAGATCAGTTATTTTTCCATTGAAGTATTTTACATTTTCTTCTATTTTTTTCATTCTTTTGAATTCATTTGATAGATTCCTGATATTTGATAAAGTCATTAGCTTCCACTTGTCCAATTTTAACTTTTAAGGTGTTTTCTTCAATCAACTTTTGTACTTTCTTTTCCATTTGGCCAATTATACTGTAAGTTGTTTTCTTCAGGGGATTTTTGTGTTTTCTTTTCCATTTGACAAATTTGTTTTTTAAGCAGTTTTCGAAGTCATTGACTTTTTTTTCCCATAATTCTCTTGCACCACTCCCATTTCTTTTCCCAAGTTTTTCTTCTATTTTCCATATGATTATTAAGTTCCTTTTTGTTCTCTTCTATGAGCTCTTTCTGATTTTGAGACCACTTCCCATTTTTCTTTTGAGAGTTTTCCCAACTCCTTCCCACCCAAGATATTTTGACATTGTTGTTCTCTTCTGAATTTGTTTCTTGCTGCTGAGACCCAGCAAGTTGCCTCCACACTTCCCTTGCTGGGCTGAAGCATGTGGAGGGCTGGCTGCCGGAAGATACTTTACTATCCAGAGCTACACCAAAGCTTGTAGTGGTACCTGGAACTGGAGTGTACCGTTCCCTGGCTATGTCAAGGCACATGGGGACTCCTGAGGTTGGCATTCACCTGCACTAAGGATCTCCTGCTGGTTTGCTGGGGTAGGGCTTGCTTCTGGCTCAATGGAAAACTTTCTGTCCTAGACCATACCCCTTGTTGTCTGAGTGAGATGGACCCTTCCTTCTGATTTCCCAAGTTTCCTGGGCCAACAGATTGTTTCACCCTGTCTTTTTTCTGGAGGACCTATCTTAGACCATTATTTTATGGTTGCCTGGAATTGAATATGGGAGATTTACAGCAATTCACTGCTTATTCCACCATCTTGGCTCCTAGAAGTCCTGCTGTGCCATCTGGATGCCTGGAGAAGGAGAGAACCAAGGGGAGGTCAATTTGTTAGGAAACTGTTAAAATAATATAGTTAAGAGCTAATGATGGACTAAACTAGGTTGATGCCAGTATGAATAAAAAAGAGGCAATGGATGTGAGAAAAGCAATGAAAATGGAATTGATTAAGTTTGGGAACAAGTTGGTTATGGAATAAAAGAAGTGGGGGTGAGGGAGTCAAGAATAGCTGTGGTTTCCACTTCAAATGATTGGTATATTTATTGTTTGTTGAATTTTTAAAAATTTAAATATTAGATCAAAACATAATTTTGAAGATATTCTTGAAAAACGAATGTTCAACCCATTTGTTAAAATTATATATTATTGTTTTTTTATTAAAAGCTTTTTATTTACAAAACATATGAGTGATTTTTCTACATTGACCTTTGCAAAACTTTTTTTGTTCCAAGCTTTTCCCCTCCTTCCCCCCACCTCCCACCCCTAGATGACAGGTAATCTAATACATGCTAAATATGTTAAATTATATGACAAATCCAATATATATATATAT
>JAJPUD010000423.1:93499-136592 GCA_023553655.1 Myrmecobius fasciatus | reverse complement strand
CTTTATTTCACTTGATAGAAAATACAAACTATACATGGGCATATAGATCATAAACAGATACATAAACACAGTAAGCACTTAGATAGATTATCTACTCCCCTTAGAAGGGAACTAAGCTTAGAGGTACATTAGGGCAGCACTTTGACATTCTGTTGGATCTCTGGATTTCCCACAAGGTCTGATTCAGTCCTTTTGTTAATGGTATGCCTTAGTTTTCCCTCAGAAAGCAAACATTCTTTTAGGCTATTGAACAAGCATTCCCATCCCCATTGAACTGGTGTAATCCAAATAAATTATTGGCTTCATTATTCAAATGGGAAAATGTTTAGGAACTAATCTTCTTTTTCTGAGGGGCATATTGCACCAGGAAGGACCTATTTCTCTCTCGACATTCTAATTCCTGAATTCTTAAACTTGGGAATTCTTGAATGAAAGAATTTTTAAATGAAAGATTAAATACAAGGCAAGTCCTAGAAGTGGTGCTCCCTTTTCTGGCTAAGCTAGATTCTGGGATCATACTGCCTATGTAATTCAAAATCTCCCCTCTTTTGTTCGAGTCTGTAGTTCACAAACATTGGCACTGAGTTATTACCATAGCATAGAGGAAAACCCATGTTTTCTCTGCCATATGCTTCTATAGGAAAACAATCCAGTTGCTGCTATCATAATGGCTAAGGAACTCCATTCTCCAAATCTTTCCTTTTAGGCTACCTGTAAAGACATGAATACACATAATTCTGTCCCAATACAGCCATTTTCACTTCTAAGAGAGCATGACTACAGAAGGGGGTTCTGTACAAGTACAGAGTTACCTCCCTCTAGGACTAGGTGCACTTTCCTGTGCACCTAGCTTTTAAACAGGGTAAGACCAAACTTACTAGTTGATGTCGATGAGGAAAGTGGAGTCTTCTGATAAAAGAATAGCCTCCTGAGTCTCAACCAACTTTTCATCTTAGTGATAGCAAAGCCCCAGTCACTCATAGGAGGCTTGCCTATCTCCTGCTCTCTGAAAGAGCATGTCCATAATTAAGTCAAAAAGAGATATTGCTTGGGTGACAGCCCAAAAGTTATGAAGTTGATTGGAGATTTCAATTCTTTCTTTCAAACTTGTAAAGTCTAGAAGACTGAGATAAATATAGCTCAAAACTTGCTTTTCCAACATGTGCATAAGAGGTGATATATACATATATGTATATTTATAACATACATACACATATGTGCAGAGTAGGTTCTTAATAGAATTTCCTCTTCCTCCTCTACCTCCTCTTCTTCTTTTTCTTCATCTTCTCTTCCTCCTCCTCTTCTTTTTTTTCTTCACCTTCTTCACCACCTTTATCATCTTTGTCTTCTTTGTAATTGTTGCCATCATCATTGTTTTCTTCTCCTTTTCCTTCTTCTCCTTTCTTCTTCCTTTATCATTGTCTTAATGTCATTGCCATCATCATCATCATCATTGTTTTCTTCTCCTTTTTTCTTCCTTTATCATTGCCTTCTTTGTCATGGTTGCCACCATCATCATTGTTTTCTTCTTCTTCTCCTTCTCCTCTTTCTTCTTCTTTCTCCTCTTCTTGTTTCTCCTCCTCCTTCTTTTTCTGATTTATTAGATATAAGGACTTTCTAGTACAGATATATCCACTAAAACACAGGTCAATAACTGTACTGTAACTAACAGATGGTTGCCTGAGGCACTGCGGAAAGAGTTGGTAGTAAATATTTAACTAAATTGTAATACTCAAAGCCCCTCCAGTCTTCCCTATGGACATTCCTTCACCAAAGACAGAGGATTCTAATTGACTATAATTGCTGTCAGCAAACTTTTAGTGTCCTTTTAGTTCAGGAACTTAGAATGTAGTAATAGAATATAGGATAGTCAGCAAGATTTTTCAAAGAAATCTTCAGGCTGAAGGTATTTGAAAACTGTTTAAAAGGCTATATTGGTCTTCAAAAATGTCTAGTGGGTATGTTGGGGCAGGGAGGAGGAAAGGAGAAGAGACAATCTATTTCCTGGATATCTTGAATGTTTAAGGATGTCCCCAGAGTCCCACACTTGGAAGGACTATAAAGAATTGACTTTTGATTTTTTGCTTAGTCATATTTTAAATATTTTTTCCTTGCCTAAGGCACCAATGAAATCCCTAGAGTTCAGGAACCCATTTATTTTCTCTTCTTTATCTGCCTCTTGAAGAGTCACTAAGGTTTTCCTCTGGTTAATTACAGCAGCAAAAGTCCTCAAAGACTTTAGGGCATATCCCAGACAGGCAGAACAACCCCAGAGATCTGCTTACCCTAGATTTTGTCATTTTATATTTAAAAAAAGAAATTCTCTTTTATTAATCAAAGCCTTCTGGAGGAAAAGATGCACTGCCTGAAATAAAATCATTGATATGTCACCTTAATGATTGGATGGTCCTTTAACACATTAATATTATCACAGGAAGCTAACATTAAAATAGCCTCTGAGATGTAAATAACAGTATTTTGTTTGGTTCATTATATGCTTTCCCATCTTTGTTTGGTTTTGTGCTAAAACAATAGTTTTGCCTAGGCTATATGCATTTAGTGATTGATACTATAGAAACCAGAGGATGGAAAGGGAAGGCAAAGGGAACAAAGGGAACAAATATTTATTAAGCACCCACTATATGTTAGGCACTGTGTTAAGCTCTTTATAATATTATCTCATTTGATCTTCACAACCTTAGGACGTAGGTTCTATTATCATTATCTTTTTTACTCAGTAGAATAAACTGAGGCAAATAGAGGTTAAGTGGCTGGCCCAATGTTATATCACTAAGTATCTGAGGATGGATTTTAACTAAGGATTTTCTTGACTTCAGGCTCTCTGAGCCAACTAATGGTAACTAGAAAGAGAAAGAAGTAGGCAAGATTATGAGAGATTATATAGTACCTAGTATGAGTAAGTGGTATAATATGGAGAGTATATTCGAATTTTAAGAGATTGAAGACCTGGAAAAGTTCTATTTTGGTCATTTATAGTACGATTTTCTTGGGCAAGTAGTTATTTCTTTGAGACTCAGTTTCCTCATCAGAAAAAAGTTTCCTCCCTACCTCACAAGGTCATGTTGGGAAAATGCTTTGTAAATGTCCAGTTCCCATGTAATTGTAAACTATGATTATTTAAAAATAGGTTGTCTTTATAGGAAGATCTAGATGTCTATTGAGCTGTCTGTAGAATCAGAATCTGATCATTGTTGAAAGCTTCCTCCTCTGACTGCTATGGGAGCATAGCACTAATTATATGACTGATGCTAATAATTGTATACTCCATTATGTTGTCACTTATTAACTGTTTTATGTCTATGCCATATAGCCCTAACATCTAACACAACAGATTTTTTAAATCTCCCATGTGTTTAGTTGCTAGGAATCTGGCAGATACTTAATAAGAGTTACTATGTGAAGGATCTGTAATTTCCTTCTAGTAGAAAATACCCTTCATCAAAACAGAAAGCAGTCTGTTTATATTTTAATTACTACTACTAATAATAATGATAACTAACATTTATATAGCACTTTTCCCTATTCCATAAACTGTGCTAAACACTTTACAATTAACATCTCATATGATTCTCACCAGAATCCTGCTCTTATTATGTCCATTTTATAAATGAGCAAACTCTGGGAAGCAGAAATTAAATGACTAACGTAGGGTCATACAGCTAGTAAATGTCTGAGGCTAAGTTTGATTTCAGCTCTTCCTGATTCCAAGTCCAGGGCTCTGCATTGTTTCTTGTAGCTGCATCTTTGAGAGCCACATGAGGATACATGTAGCCCACTATCCACCATCATCACAGGGCTAGTGTTTTTCCTCCATCATCAGAGATGAATTTTGTGCTGAGCACCTACATTCTTTCATCTGATACTTTAAGCATTCTAGATCCCAGCTCCTTAAACTCCATATGAGGTCTTATAACTGAATGTAAGTGTTGTGAAAATATGATTTATTATCAATAAATGTGTATTTATATGCTTATTTTATATACCTATATACCTATTGTCACCTAAAAATTTCTCTGGCGAAAAGGAGTCACAAGAAGAAAAAGCTTAAGAAGTTCTATTGTAGACCCACTGGTGTCAAATAGAATCCCTGCATATGGTATTTTTCACTTAGAAAACCACAAATTAACCTTATTTCTGTTGCATTATATTTTTACTTATTTTGTCAAACATTTTCCTACTATATTTTAATTGGTTCTCTAGAGAGTTTTGAAATCAGGTTTGATATCTCTGTGACTTTTTTGGGGGCAAGTATAAAGATTATAAGATTTAGAACTGATAGATTCTTTAGAGATTATCAAGACCAATCCCATTCTTTTTTGTAGATGAAGAAACTGAAACCCATGTTCCCCAATACATTAATTAAGGTCTCAGGAATAATAGAACTGGGATTCAAAACAGGTCTTTTTAATAAAGGGTTCTTTCTTCTGGCTTATGTTTTGAACAGGGTATAGTTCCAGAACAGATTTCTTCCAACACAAGGCTTGAACCCACTACTATTATTTTTCCAGTTGTTCTATCATCCATTCAGAAAGGCAGTAATTTTTTATTCCCTAAGATCAAACTTTTTTTTGGAGAGGAATTGGGGTTAAATGACTTGATACACATAGCATAAGATCAAATTTTTTAGCTTCCCCTTCCAATTATACATGCATAATAGATATACTTGCTCTTGATATAGATAGCTCTGTTGACAGTATGGTCTAGTGGATAGAACATTAGACCTGGAAGTAACGGATTTGGGTTTTTAAACTTACTTCAGACTGTATAATCATAGGGGAGTGATTTAGCATTTCAGATTTCCTCAGTTGTAAAATAGCAGTAATATTTGTTTTTCCTGCTTCTGCAGGGCTCTTGAAAATAAAATACTTTACAAATCTTAAAGAACAAAGAAAATATGAATTATTATCATTATGCATATATCTTGGGGGGGCAGAGTTGGACCTGTAATTTCATTGATGTGTGGAGCTCACAGTGTGGAAATTCCCTCTACAAATATAGATGAGTACATGCTTAGCAATTTAGAGTGTTAGAGACTTGTCTTGGTGGCACTGAGTCACTGGATGACTTGCCCAGCATAGACAGACGTTTATGACAGGTAGTACTTAAATTCTGGTTTTCTTGACTCTGAGACAAAAATCTTCAATATGAATGCTGTCTTTTACACATGGCTTTTCTATTTGCTAAATATGTTTGCGATTCTAAGTGTGAATTTTTGATGCGCCAGAAATTGACTTTAGAGACTTGATATAATGAATAGATCTTTGGAGCCAGTTATTTGTCCTTTGCTTTTGAAGAAGACCAATGACATCACAAGGGTGATGTCCTGATTTGAAAGTGAATTGGAGATTTAAGTGAGGCAGAATTGTTCAAAGTTGGCAGCCTTTATCTCTCTTCTACAACCATCAAAGTGCTAGAATAAAACAAGCCTGATTCCAAGGTTCATATGTCACCTCATATACTTACTAAGTGATTCTGAACAAGTCATTTAAACTATGTTTTTTCAAATTCTTCAGCTGTAAAATAAGGAGATTGGATTAAGTGGCCTCTAATGTCCTGCTCTAACTTTAAGCTACTATAAATATCCAGGTAACATACTTTGTGAGTCAAAGAAATATGAAAGATAAAGGAATATAGGGTAGGGCTCTACAAAAAGAATTTGCCCATGAAAAGATCATTATACATAAATCAGAACATCTGGATTCAAATATCAGGTCTATTACTTACTTATTAGCCAATCAACCAAGGGAAAAAATCATTTAATTTCTTATAAACCTAAATTTCCTATCAGTAAAATTGTGATGATAGTGAGGTACTTTTATGGGCTATTCTTTCAAGTTTTACTTATAATAGCAGGTTGGGTCCCCAGAGGTGAGCTACTATTTCCTGATTCTAAAGTACCTTTTAGGTCTGTACTGCTAAAAACTATAACTCACAAGCCCCCATTGATGAGCTCCATTTTATAATCAGCCAATAGACATAATAACTACAAAACATCTTTCTTATAAACCTTGTGCAGAGTATCCTGAAAATATGCTTAGTATCAGTGGGAAGAATAAGTGCAAAATGAGAATACATTAGTAGTGAGGGACATATATAAAGAACATGTGATTAGGGGAATTTGTGCCTCCTTTATTAATAGGGATTTGATGTTTTTTCTCCCTTTATGGTTCCGGGAAAGCCACTCTTTTGGGTTCCCTGGTTCTGCTACTTTTTACAATTTGACTCTAAGTTTCCAGGGCTAAATCTCTTAGTTATCTTTTCTGTTTTCAGAGGTCTCACTTCTTAAAATTACTCATTACCTACCTAGCATGTAGTTTCTTTATCGTGTGTGTGTGTGTGTGTGTGTGTGTGTGTGTGTGTGTGTGTGTGTGTACTTCCTGCTGGGGTGTCTCAAATAGTGCTTCAGACTTGTGGGCATTAATGAATTCTTGAACTATTCTAAGGTGGTCACAGGTTTGTCTTTTAAAAGCAGGAGGGTGTTTTAAATATTTGACAACCAGTTTTTAAAATAAGAAACTTTACATAACACTTTTAAGTTTAATCTACATAGTAACATTTTCCTCCATTAAGTTCTAAAATCTAGATTACTGACAAAACGA
Source organism: Myrmecobius fasciatus (assembly GCA_023553655.1). NCBI lineage: Eukaryota > Metazoa > Chordata > Mammalia > Dasyuromorphia > Myrmecobiidae > Myrmecobius > Myrmecobius fasciatus. The sequence goes on along the minus strand of JAJPUD010000423.1, from coordinate 129,972 downwards.
CAAATTTAACCCATTAGTGATTTCTGAGGCATAAATGCTCACATCAAATATTTAACAATGGGCTCTCCACTGCTGGCTCTCATACTCTCCTATTTATGGGTCACCAAGGACATGACCAGTCTTTCCCCACCCAATTACAAAGGCAGAAGAAGGGAATTTCCAAACCAATCAAAGTTTTTTCCACAAGGGGATAATACAATTTCAAACTTTGTTAAAATAACAGTATCTGCTTCTTATTTTGCATAATTATATTTACTACCCAAGTACCCCAAATCCTCTACCTGCTCGACATTGATAAAATAATCTTAAAAGGTTGTTTTGGTGAGAAAATATGTGCGCATAGTTATGAGATTGTAAATTATTACTTTGGTTGGGGATGGGCAGGAGGAAAGATGGAGAAGAAAAAATAGAGACAAATGAAGAAAACAAACTGAGTTAATCAGAGTAAACCCTGGATGAAGATCAAGATAGTGAGCTAGATTATATAAGTAGGGAGGGCAAGAAGAGTCAGAAACTGGGGAAAATAGAACAACCAGAGTGGAGAGGAAGCCTGAGAAAACAATTGTGACCTGAACTTAATTTCCTCCTCAATGCCTGGAGACCCAGCCAGAAGGGATTTTGTTTCTGTAAAGACCAGAGGCTAGGAAATGTCTAGTTTGCTTGGAGATAAATGAAAATTGGAACTTAAAGGAAAACCAGGCATTTCATTAAGGTGTGCAAGGCTAGACTCTGTAACTACATTATATTCTTGTACTTTGCCTGCCCGTGTTTAGTGTATGCTCCCAAGGCTCCTCATATAAAGTCATTTTTCACTCTTTAAAAGATTGCTTTTATGTGATATTGGAGAGGATTTGATATGAAAAAAACAAGGATCAGATATGGGTACACTCCCAAAGGAGAAGTATAAGAAAGACTGCATGATACCATAGGAAGAACATTGGATAAAAAAAGATGAATCTTGGTTCTTAGTGGCTTTGTGACCCTGAAAGTCTCTGAGCATCCATTTCCTCATGTGTAAAAAGAATAATAATATGCATACTAGCTACCTCATAGGATGATTGTAAAAAGAGAATATATTTTAAGTACTACATAAGTGGGAGCTATTTTTAAACAGTCAACTGGTTCCTGTTAATTCCTGGAGAGTGAGAGGTCATATTATAAAGCCTATAATACACCCAAACCTTGAAGGATCTGAAGGTAATTAAATCCAGCACCATCATTTTAGAGTTGAGGAAACCAAGGCTTGAAAAGCTTAATAATAGTAATACCTAATGTTTATATCATTGCTTACTATGTGCAAAGCACTGTGTTAAGCTCTTTACAAATATTATCTCATTTGATCTTAAAAAAAAACTGCTGGGAGGTGAGTGCTATTATTATACCCATTTTAGGTGAGGAAATTATCCCCATTTTAGCTGAGAAAACTGAGGCAGACAAGTTAAATGACTTGCTCAGGATCACACAGCAAGTGTTTGAAGTAAGTGTTTGAAGGCAGAACGATCTCAGGTCTTTTCTGACAAGCTCAGCACGTGGCAATCTATTAATTGTCACTTAAAAAAATCTATCCTGGACTATATCTGATCCACTCAGAGCTTTTTTGTCCACTTTGAATTTGAGGTTTAATTTTCCATGTTTTTGTTAGGGTTTTTTTTTTTATTTTTCGGGATTTGAACCCAAATCTTCAGATTCAAGATTCAAGATTTCTGGCTGTATCATACTTAAATAAAATAATTGGCCCTGGATTCTTAAGATCTGTCCTCTCCATTCCTGTCTCATACATCTCTGTGATCATGGGTTTCTCACTTCACTTTTCAGAGCCTCAGAATCTTTCTCGCCTGTAAAATGAGTATACAAATGTACTTCTTACCTCCTAGGATAGTTTGAAGGAAAGTATCTTTTGAACCTTAAACAATGCTATTCAGATGGGAGTGACTATCAATAGAACTTCAATGAACAAAATGACAGATGAACATCCACATACTTCTGCTAGAGGTGGACTCTGGTGTTTTGACATGCAATTTTCCTTTTTTAAATAATTGAAATGGTGTTCAAAATAATTGAAAAGGTACTCAACCTTTGTCCTAGGAAAACAAGCCAAAAATAGGTTTCCTTCACAACTATTTTTTTAAAAACCCACAATTAATACCACCAGAGAAACCATTCACCTGCTTCTAATTTACTTTTGTGTCTATTTCTATTATTGAATACAATGAATACAGGCATTTTCAAGAAACCTGTAATTAAAGAAAATAACACTTCCCTGCCCCATGACCATTCCACAAATGTATGTTATTATTTTATTTAGAATATTGTCATTTTTTCACAAGAGTAATTAGATAATCAAGATCTGAAATAATGGTACTGACTTTCATTCAGAATATTGCTGTAGTGCTCTAAAAACTAGAAAGAGAGCTAAAAATTTAGAACAGCTTAGAGATGATCCAAATAGATGAAGGTAAGATTTCAAAAAAGGATTCTTCATTTTTTACACTGATTATGGCAACTTTGTTGCTAGTATATAACATAGGATTCTTTGATTTTTCCCCTACTAGGGAGTGCTTTGAGGCAAGGACTATGAAGGGGGTATAGTATCCCTACTATTGGCAAATAGGTTAGGGCTATGGTCTTCTCAGTAATGGAATTCATCTTTTATTTGGGGATGCAGGCTTTTCACTTTACTTCTTGGTTGCCATGTAGATGACAAGGTCTACTATTACACAGTTGCTATAACTATATTCATTGTCTTATCAGTAAATGAGCTTGACAAAATGGTCATTAAAGGCAATATCAGTGCCAGTATCAAAAATAATATAGTAAGAATTGATTTTTAAAATTTTGATATTTTGGTTTTTTCCAATTGCATATAAAAAGAATTGTTAATATTTGTTTTATATTTTGAAATAATTGAATTAATTAATTTAGTTAATTAAAATAAAATAAAACAAAATAAATCTCTCCCTGTCTCCCCTCCATTGAGAAAGCAAGCAATTTGATATAGATTATATATATGTAGTCATACAATACAAATTTCCACATTTGTCTTATTGTGAATGAAAACACAGGTTTAAAAAACTCAAGAAAAATAAAGAAAAAGTATGCTTCTATCTGCATTCATACTCTACCAGTTCTTTCCCTGGAGATGGATAGTATTTTTTCTTATTATATGTTTTTCAGAATTGTCTTGGAGCATTGAATTGCTGAGAATACTAGGTCATTCCTGTATACAGTGTCGTTTTTGTTCTGCTCATTTCACTGTGTATCATTTCATTTAAGTCTCTCCAAGTTTTTCTAAGAGCATCCTGCTTATCATTTCTGATAGCACAATAGTATTCCATCACAACCATATATGACACTTTTTTTAGCCATTCCCCAATTGATGGCCATCCCCTCAATTTCCAATTCTTTGCCATATAAAGAGCTGCTACAAATATTTTTGTACATAAAGGTCCTTTTTTTAATCTCTCTGGGATACAGACCCAGTAGTGATACAATCTGTGCCCTTTGTGTAGCTCAAGTCCCTCTGATGCTTGTTTTCACCACTTCCTTGATGTAATTATATTTGGCAAGTTTCCTCAGGCAAAAGGTTAAATTCCACTATGGCATTGGGGCACTTTTGTAAAAAGTGTGAAAGAAATAGAATGCTATGAATGGAACAGCAAGCCCATGGATGCTAGACATTCCATTCTCATTAGGAAAGGTAGCCCTTTTTTAAAGTTTTATTTTTTAAAAAGTACCAGATCAAATATGAAATCCTTACTATTCCCACCTTATTCACAAATGAAATCAAATCTGCTATTAATATCATGCTCTTTATAAAAATGCCATTATCACCCAATGATGATGTTAGGATGACACTAGATTTTCACTTCAGTTCCAAGAGGGTTTAAGCACTTATACTAGATATTACCTCCTTATTTTCTACAACAACTAAGAGGACTTGGAGAAAGCTCTAGGTTTGGTTCACTGACTAATTTGTAGTTCTTTTAAACCATTTGTCTTTGCTAAATTCCAGTTCAGCTTCTCTGTCATCCTCTACAAATCCTTCTAGAGAGACAACAACTTGTCCATGAGAGATCCAAGTGAAGTTTATTTAGAGGTCTCATGTGGCAAAGCCAAAATTTAAACCAAAGAAGTATCAAACATATAAGTTCATATAATGGGAAAGCGTGAACTTTCATTGGCCCTGCAAAATGGTACCAAGTCAAACTGGAAGCTACTCTCTGATAAAGTTTTTGGAAACCTCTGTGACTCTTTATGTTCTGTATTTGCAAGGTCTTGTGAAGAAAGAGAATGAGATTTACTTAATTTTAATTTTTAATTAATTTTCCATGGACCAAAACCACCCATTTTCTTCTCCCTTATTTATGTTCTTTCTTATCATCCAGTTTTTAAATATGTATACAATATTTTACCATACTGAGAAAAATAGACATGTTACAAATCTGATTATGGAAAGGAAAAGAATATATTTGTACATGTCAATCCAAGGGAGTCTTATCTGCCCAGGGAGCAGAGATAGGAAAAGCTTAAGTGTGGCCTAGAAACTAAGGCTGGGCTTCTTATATCTGTTTGGAAAATAGCTTCAGATCAGTCCATGTGGATTAGTTAAAAAGAGCATGTCAACTCAGTGTTATCTTGGGTGCTGTAGGAAGAGAAAAGAATAAGATATTAACTGAGATCTGAAAAATAGATGAGATATCATTTAATTTAAGCCCTTTAAATTGACAGGAAACTCAAGATTATGTGACTTGTCCAAGATAATTGTTCAGTTATTTCAGTCATGTCCAACTCTTTATGACTCTATTTGGGGTTTTCTTGGCAAAGGCACAGGAGCAGTTTGCCATTTCGTTCTCCAGCACATTTTGCAGGTGAAGAAACTGAGGCAAGCAGAGTTAAATAATTTGCCCAGGGACATATAGCTAGTAAGTATCTGTGACAGGATTTGAACTCATAAAGATGACTCTTCCTGACTCCAGGCCTAATTATGCACTCTATGCATTATAGTGCTACCTAGGTGCCCCAAAGCAACACAGGCAAATTGTATAATCTGTCTCAGAATCAGGATTCTAACCCATGTCCTTTTCTTCCAAATACAACACTCTTTTCACTATATCATGTTGCCTCAAGAAGCAATAGTCTTCATTCTGACATTCAACAAATGCAGTGGGAGTCAGGAGACCTTGATTTTACTCTGTTACAAACTGTGTGACCTTAGGCAACCTAATGACCACCTGTCAAGGATGTTGACAAATTATTTGTATAGTTCATTCCAACTCCAGCAACCTATGAGTCGTAAGTTCATTTCTCTGGACTTATTTTTCATCATTTTTAAATGATAGTGTTGGACTAGTTAGGTGACCACTGAGGTTCCTTCCAACCATGACATGGACATGAAATAAGGCCAGAAAGTGTACAAAAATGCAAAAAGAAAGATAGAATATAGATAAAAATCCTTGGGTCACCAGGAAATACATAGATTAATATGGATGGGAGAGACGGATGCATGCTACATGGAAGAACCTGGACCCTGAAAAATAAATTGGATTATGAAGGATTATGCAGGTGATAAACCATCTGTGTTCTGCTCTAGTCAGATCACCTCAAGAGCATTGTTTTTGTTTCTGAACAACATGTTTTAGAAAAGCTACTGATACACTGAAAAATGTTCAGAGGAAGGCAACCAGGATGGTGAAGAATCTGATATTATGATCTATCAAGATTAGTGGAAGTGACACTAATTCATTGTTGGTGGAATTGTTAACTGATCCAACCATTTTGGAGAGCAACCTGGAATTATGCCCAAGAGTTGTTAAACTACCTATATCCTTTGACCTACCAGTAGCACTATTTGCTCTATTTTTGAAGATTAAGGGAAAAGAATCTTTATATTCTAGCATGTTTATAGCAATTCTGTGGTGGTAAAGAACTGAAATTTCAGGATGTCCAACAAATTGGGCAATGTCCAAACAAGTTATGATATATAGTTGTGATGGAATACTGTTGTTCCATGAGAAATGATGAGATAAGTGACTTTAGAAAAACATGGAAAGACTTGCATGAAATAAAGAAGAGCAAAATGAGCAGAACCAAGAGAATATTGTATATAATAACAGCAGTATTGTTTTAAGAATGACTTTAGTGTGACCCTGGGCAAGTCACTTACCCCCAATTGTCTCAGCAAAAAAAAAAAATAAAAAAAGAAAATAAAGAAAAAAAGAATGACTTTAAACAAATAAGTTATTCTGAATGTGGATTACAACCAAGAATCAACTACCCAGCAATATTGAACACAATCTTTCAGGGGAAGAGATGGACCTTCAATGATAAAAAGATCAGAACTAAATAGGAAATTTGACCACTGAATACAAGATACAAGAGAAGCATAAAAAGGTAAAAAAAGAAAGAAAGAAACCCCCACTTATTCAAAGGTTAAATTGTTTATATCGTTTATATCCCTATATGCAAAGATGATGTAACTCTTGAGAACTGTATATTTATTAAGGCAGTTGAAAGGGATGTACATAAAAGGTGTGGGTATAAGCTAACTGATGCAATGATATATATTCAATGACATATATTTTTAAAAACGCATTAAGGGATAGAAAAAGAAAGATAAGCCTTTATTGCAGGGGAAAATTTTGGAATCAATTAAAAACTTTGTAATTTTCCAAAGGAAATTTAGTCCACTTTCCTTCTGTTCAGTTTTGTGTCTAACTTACTGTCCATTTGCAGAAGTTACATGTCTATGTCTATATCTAGCCATAGATACATACCATATGTTTATGTATATAATATATACACAATATTTATATACATACATATATTCCAAAATTCTTAGTGTACTTTTAAGTTTTTTCTTTATTTAACATTTTTATTTTTCCCATTTACATATAAAGCATTTTTTTACATTTGTTTTTAAAACTTTGAGTTTCAGATTGTTTTCTTTTCTTCTCCTGTTGAGAAGGCACATGTGAAATTATACAAAACATTTCCATAAAAGTTATGTTATATAAGGAAACAGATCTCTTCCTTCCCCCAAAAAAAATCCTCAAGAAAAATAAAGTATAAAAAAAGATATGCTTCAGTCTGTATTCAGACACAATCACTTCTTTCTCTGAGTATGCGTAGCATTTTTCATTATGAATCCTTCAGAGTAGTCTTGGAATATTGTATTGATGACAGTAGTAAAATCATTCATACCTGACCATCCCATAACATTGCTATTACTTTGTGCACAATACATTTCACTTTGCATGAGTCTACGGAGGACTTTAAGATTTTTTGAGAACATCTTGTTCATCATTTCTTATAGAACAATAATATTCCACTATATACACATACCACAATTTATTCAGCCATTTTCCAACTGAAGGATATCCCCTCAATTTCCAATTCTTTACCCTGAGAAAAGAGCTGCTGTAAATATTTTTGTACATATAAGTCCTTTTCTTTTTTTGTTTAAAAATCTCTTTTGGGATCTATGCCTAGAAGTGGCATTGTTAAGTAAAAGAATATTATAGCTTTAAGTTTTTAAAATGGATTAAGACTTTTGGGGCACTCATTATGTACTGTGTGTACATATTATGTGATAAATCCTTTGGTCATAGCAACTCATGAAACAAAGAACAATTACACAAATTAGTTAACAAAGAGCATGATTGTCAACAATTTAAAAATAGTTCTTTACAACTAATAACTGTAGGTTATGCTTTCTGTGAATATTTCCATGCATTTTGTTTTCCTTCTTAGGTTGTTTTTTTTCTTCTTCTCTTTCTAGATCTGATGTTTCTTGTGCAGTAAGATAACTGTATAGATATGTATACATGTACTGTATTTGTCATATAATTTATCCTATCTAGCATGTATTAGATTACCTGTCATCTAGGGGTGGGTGGTGGGGAGAAGGAAAGGAAAAGCTTGGGGGAAAAAAAAGGTTTTTTTGCAAAGGTCAATGTTGAAAGGTCACTCATGTTTTGTAAATAAAAAGCTTTATAAAAAAAAGAAAAAAAATAACCGTAGGTTACAACTGAAGTAATAGATTACATTAATAACATTTAGTTCTTCCAAATCCTTCCAACTCTTTTTGACTACTTTAGCAGTTCAGTAGGCACTAAAGTGAAAGTAGAAGCTCTTGCATTTTCAGAAGCCAAAATCACCTGGGGAATTAATAACAAAAATATTAATAGTTTAATTATTTTATATGACACTTTATGGTTATAAAATACTTCACATAAATTATCTCATTTAAACCTCATGGCAACTCTGTGAAGTAGGTCTAATTTCCATTTTGCAGATTCAAGTCCATTCAGTATAGAGAATTAAAGAAATTTTATGCCAGCTAAAATATAACACCATACTTGATTTATTGTTGGGCTACAGTTTCTGCGGCTGTAATTGGTCGATAAATATTAAAAGATACTGGAATATAATCAGGAGAGTAGAAAGCAAGGACTACTTTTTTCACTTATCAATTGTTTCTGCTCAATTTCATTTGCATACTAATTAAATAGTATCTTTGAGGGAGGTGAGTTTCATAGCTCAACCTCAAAAGAACTACCATAGTTTTGGGGGAAAGAGTCCCCAAAATAAGTTTAAGGGCTATGACATCTCCATGGTGAATTAAGTGGAAGTTAATAGAAATTTCTAACCCTAAGTTAGATAATCATTGGAACCATGGTCTTCATGTTAGCCCCCAAAACAGACTTAATGTTGGCTTGGTGGCACTGGCTGCTGATTTTAACTGAATATGGTAACTCATACTGGTAGAAGAGCTATTAAGCTGCCTTCATCAGAGAACAAACTTTTAGTTATTGTTTCTTTGCAGAGCAAAAAGTTACAAAGTGCCTATTTATATTACAGTTACTATGTTAATTGTTGGGCATACAAATAAAAAGCAAAAACAGTAGCTACCTTTTAGGAATTTATATTCTAGTGATAAGGATCACATTTACACAATTCAGAACATAGAAAAATAAATACAGAATAGATGGAAAGAGACCCGAGAAGGGAAGGCACTAGCAGGTGTGTGTGTGTGTGTGTGTGTGTGTGTGTGTGTGTGTGTGTGTTTATGTATCTCTGGCTTCCCCACATTGCATATGTGCCAATTTGCAAGAAAATTTGTGTGCATAGGAGTGTATTTTCTCATTACTTTATTTGCTTTGCTTTTTAATATTCTAGTGGTGATGATGGTGGTGGTAGTAGTGAAATGGCTGGTAAAAGGAAACACATCAGTTGGGGCTCACAGTTATGTTTTGTGTGGGTACTGACTTAGAGAATACTTAAAAACAGGGAGGTTTATGTTCTTATGGGGGTACTTTAGATATTATATTAATAAATACTTATTACAAATGATTAACTGAGGCTTAGAGAATTGAAATATCTTCCCCAAAATCACAAAATTCATATATGGTGAAACTAATTTTCTTACATAAACTTGTGGTATTAGGAAATGGTGGTTGTTGAATAAATGCTTCCATTTTCATCCAGATGTTTGGCATTTTGTGGACATAAAAAAATTAAAAACAACCTTAATTTCACCCCTTAATGAGAGTTCCGGAGCTTTGCATGCTCTAGGCTTGTCTGACTACTACCATTCATTTTCTGTCTGTTGTTTTTGATAACAAGGAGACTGGAAATGACAACTCCCTAAATGACCCCTGAAGGGACCCTCCATCTTTCCAAATAAGGGGTTATTTTGTATGGTCAGGAAGGAAGCATGGTCAGTGACCAACTGATATATTAAAAGGTACTAAAGAATAGAACTACATTATAAGTTTCCTTAATAGTCAGGATTTCCATAGAATTTGATTCCTATAATATTACACTTTTCTCCAATACTTTAAAATATATCCAGGTTTGAAGTAGAGATGATATGCAACATTTATAAGTAGAATTGCATTTAAAGGTCTTCATATTGTGCTAAGTTTTGGGGATGTGTATATGTGCATGTGTATATGTGTGTATACACACAAACATATGTAAAATATAGGTATATAGAATATCCTTGCTTTTAAGGAATTTTCCCCCTTTTTTCACTCATTCATTTATATTTTTTTCAGCTATGAAAAAACATTTCCATATTGAATCAATCATGTTGTAAAATAAAATGCAAACAAAAAACAAAACAAAACAAAACCAAATAATAATAAAGCAAAAAAAAAAAAGGTATGTTTTCATCTGTGTTCAGACTCCATCACTTCCTTCTCTGGAGGAGGATAGCATGTTTGGTCTTAAGTTCTTAAAAATTGTCTTGAATCATTGTATTACTGAGAATGGCTAAGCCATTCACAGTTAATCATCATATAATATAGGTGTTATTGTGTACAATGTTCTCCTGGTTCCACTCATTTCACTTTGCATTAATTCATGCAAATCTTCCTACATTTTTCTGAAAACAACTTGCTTGTTATTTCACTAGGCCATTTCAATAGAATTCAATCACAAGAATACAACACAGTTTGTTCAACCATTCCAAAACTGAAAGACATATTCAAATTCCAATTTTTTGTCAAAACAAAACAAATGGCTATATTTTTGTACATATAAGTATTTTTCCTTTTCATTTGCTATCTTTGGGGGCACAGATCTAGTAGTAGTGATATTGCTAGGCAAAGGTGTTTGCACAGTTTTATAATCCTTTGGGCATAGCTCCAAATTGCTTTCCAGAATGGTTGGATCAATTCACAACTCCAACAGTTCATTAATCCCACAATTTCCTCACATTTCCTCCAGGATTTGTCATTTTCCTCTTCTATCATATTAGACAATCTGATAGATGTGAGGTCGTACCTCCGAGTTGTTTTAATTTGGATTTCTCTGATCAACGTAATTTAGGGCATTTTTTTCATATGACTACAGACAGTTTTGATTTCTTCACTTGAAAACTTCTGTTCATATATCTTTTGATATGATTTTGACCATTTATCAATTGGGGAATGACTTGTAATCTTATAAATTTGATTCATTCCTCTATATATTTGAGAAATGAGCTCTTTGTCAGAGAAACTTACCGTAAAATTTCCCCTCAATTTCTTTCTATCTTTCTAATCTTGGCTTCATTGGTTTTGATTTGCAAATCTTTTTAATTTCATATAACCAAAACTATCCATTTTACATCCTTTAATGCTCTCTATTTATTATTTGTTTATAAATTCTTCATTTATCCATAAATCTGACAGATTTATTCCATGCTCCCTTAATTTGCTTTTGATTTCATTTGTTATATCTAAATCATGCACCCATTTTGACCTTATCTTAATATATGTAGTATGAGGTTTTGGTCTATAATTAGTTTCTGCCAAACTGCTTTTCAGTTTTCCCAGCACTTTTTATCAAATGGCGATTTCTTGTCCCCAAATATTAGATCTTTGGATTTTTCAAATACTAGATTATTACCATCATTCATTATTGTATATTGTATACCAAATCTATTTCACTGATCTATCACTCTATTTCTTAGCCAGTACCAGATTGATGGTTACTGATGATTTTCACTTTGTAATACTGTTTGAGAACTGACACTGTTAAGTCACCTTCCTTCACATTTTTTTTCAGTGATTTCCCCTGATATTCTAACCCTTTGTTCTTCCAGATGAATTTTGTTTCCATTTAGCTCTACAAAATAATTTCTTTTAGTAAATTTATTGGTATGGTGCTGAATAAGTAAATTGGCTTAGGTTGAATTATCATTTCATTATATTGACTCATTCTCATCAGGAGCAATTAATATTTCTCAAATTATTTAGATCTTTGTGTGGTGTTTCATAATCATATTCATATAATTCCTGGGTTTGTCTTGGTAGGTAGAGTACCAAGATTTTTCTTATCGTCTGCAGTTATTTTAAATGGAATTTCCCTTTCTATCTCTTCCTGCTGTAGTTTATTGGTAATATATAGAAATGCTGCTGATTTATGTGGGCTTATTTTATATTCTGCAACTTTCCTGAACTTGTTCATTATTTCAACTAGTTTTTAATTGGTTTTCCAGGACTCTCTAAGTATACTATTATATTGTCTGCAGAGAGTGAAGATTTTGTTTCTTTGTTGCCAGTTCTAATTCCTTTGATTTCTTTTCTTGTTTTACTGTAATAGCAAATATTTCTGGAACAATATTGAACAATGGTAGTCATAATGAAGATCGCACATTCTAATGAGGGAGACAGTGCATATTTAAATTTTCAGTTGCAAGATAGAAAGGTCCATTGGTTCTTAAGATACAACAGCAAATCAGATGGTAAGAGCTCTCCTTTAATGTCATTTTTACTGATGAAAATATGTCACTTAATGATGCTTAAGCATAGGACTGTGCCAAGAACTTTGGTGTTAAGAATTCCTCTGGATTTTCAATAGCTATGACTGTAGCACCTACAAGGTTGCATACCCAAGATGATGTGGTTTTCCCAAGATCCTAAAATAAGATTATTATTTGTAGGATTGTACTTTTACAGCTAGAAGTACTAGAAGGGCCATCTAGTGCAATCCCTTCCTTTTTTTACTGACAGAGAATTGTGAAGTCAGATAGGAAATGAATCTCTGAAGGAGGATTTGAATCTGGGTCTTCTGGGTTCAAATTCACCATTCTTTCCATTGCCATGTATTTCACCTGTGGATTAATATTTCTTTGTGAAATGAATGAGAGTAGATCATGCTTATAGTGTTTTATAGGGTTACAAAGCATTCTCATTTTTGCAAGTGTGTAGTAGTGAGCAGAGAACTGGAGGTGAAGATGGAAGATATAAGTATATGATGGAGCGTGACCTGGGCAGTCACTTACTTTCTCTAGATCTCAGTTTCTTCAACTGTAAAAATGAGGGAGTTTGACTAAGTAATTTTTCCTTTAGTTTTAAGTCCTATGATCTCATATAAACTTTATGAGATGGATAGTGAAAATATTATTATGATCATTTATCAGATTAAGAAGTCGAGTCAGAGAGTCTGAGAGACTTGCTCATGAAGGGTAAGCTCTTGGTAGGGGTTCCAACTCTTAACTTTGGACCGTAAATCCAAAACTCTTTTTTCATGTAGTTTCTCAGGAAGAAACCTTGTGTAGAGTAAATAATCATCCTCTCTCCCAATTTATCTATTCTATACATTTGGATTTTGATAAACTGGGTTCCTTTAAATTAAAAAAAAAAAAAAAAGAGATTCTGCAATGGAATGGCACTTGAGTCAGAAAAATCTGAGGTTGAACCCAAAACATTTTCATCTCTATTTGTTTCAGTTTCCTCAACTGCAAAATGGGGGTAATAATAGCACCCACCTCCTTGGATTGTTGTGATGATCAAATAAGATAATAGTTGTAAAGTGCTTTGCAAGCAAAAATCTCTCCCTGTTTTCTATCACCTACATTACTTCTGAACTTCATTGGAACTCTTCATCAAGCTTTCCTTCTCCAGGAAACTCACCATTGGGAAATCTTGTTTATGCACAAGATTGAATCTGTCTGGTTCTTACTTCTCATCAGCACCCTCTGCCCCTCTAATTGAAGCCTTTGACTAGAAAGGAGGATCATAGATTTTCTATTTAAAGAGGAAGCTCAGCACAATATATCTCCATATTTCCCAATATCTGTTAGACTTCTTTGGAACTCTCCATTTTGCCCCTGTACTGGGTACTCTTCCCCCACCCCTTCACTTCCCATTAAAGCTTCTTTTTTGTGTTTTCTCATATTAGATTGAAAGCTCCTTGCAGGCAGGATCTATCTTTGTTTTTATTTATCTTTCTATCCCTTGTGCTTGGCACAATGTCTGTATTAAGTAGAGTTATCTACCCTTATTATTAATAATAACAAATTACGGCACATCTGTGTAGGATTTATCATGAAAGCAAACAATTACCAATTACCTAAATACAGATCATATCCATTAATACCTTTCCTCTAGATAGTTTATATTCTCAAAAAATTCCAGGATAATAATAATAATAATAACAATAATAACTCACATTAATATTTATAAAATTCTCACAGTAGTTGTGTGAGGCAGGTAGTATTCTCACCATCTTACAGATGAGGAAATTGAGACTTTGGGGACTAAGCGACTTGTTCCTGATCATTCTGTACATAGGAAAAATATGTCTTACAGATGTAATTGGATGCCAGCAAAATAAAAAAAGGAAAGAAAATGGTGACAAAAAAAAAAGCAAAAAAACTCTATTCCGTCTCTACCATCTGCACATATAGGGAAAGGCATAGGAAGTGTCATTCAGTATTTTGAGAAAAGGAGAATATTTTCAACATTGTTCAGTAAGTTTTCTTAAAGTATTTTTGAGTATACTGTACATACTGTTGAGCCTCAACTCTCAAGGGAGACATGTTCCATACTTGAATGGTTCAGCCTTAGTGAGGTGAAGATATTTATGGAGAAAGAAAGACAATCAAGGATTCTTTAGCAATACTGAAATAACTCCAAGTTCTATTTTATGATTTTAAAATGAAAATGGGGAATTAGTTTTAAAAATGTTTTATTGATAATATTCAAAAAATGTCACTGTTGGTTTCCAATGATATCTCCTCACTCTCTGTAATAGAAATCTCTGTAATAGAAATAGAAATAGAAAGGAAGAAATGAAGCTAAAGAGGCCAACTTATTGGTCATGTCTGGCAATGCATGCCCCATTCATCCCTTTACTCATCTTCCTTCCTTTAGTAAGAAGGGAGGTCCCCTTCACTGTGAGTTCTCTGAAGGGATGGTTGATCTCCACATTGATCAGTGTTTTAGAGTCTTTCTATGCTAGTCTCCCCCCTCCCTTCCAATAAGGAGATAACCAATCAAGTGAGATGAGTAGCTCACACTTTTCACACAATAGGCACTTAATAAATGCACATTCCCTTTCTTTCTGTCTTTGTATAAACTTTCCTTGAGGCTGCTTAGTTCACTTTGTATCAGTTAAGTCTCTCAGATTTCTTTGAACTCTTTAAATATATCACAATAATATTACATTACATTCCACTACCTATTCAACCATTCCCTAATCATTGTGTTTTCCACTTTTTTGCTACTACAAAAACCAAAGCTTCTTTAAATATTTTTGTGTGAGACTTTCCCTTTTCTCTTTGATCTCCTAAACCCTCTTGATATTGATCAAAGCCCAATATCCCAACATAATTCAATTATCTTGCACAGATTAAGCAAAGAAAATTGTTTTTCATTCATTTTTAAAGTACCCAATAAGAGCAAAACTCTTCTTACCTATTTCACTGCAGACAGTGCATTTAACAAACTCATAGAATAAAGAACAGTATTCATTTTTAGTTTCAATCTATAGCTAATATTTATTTAGTGCTTCAATGTTTGCAACATGCTTTTTCACTTATGATTTTACTTGATCTTAATAACTCTGTAAGATAAGTACTATTATCATATATATTTTACAAATATTCAAATAATTTAAATTGACCTCCTTGCTGTTCTTCCCTCACAGCATTTCACCTCCTGATCCCTAGCATTTTCATGAGTTGAGTCCATGCCTAGAACTTTCTCCCAACTTCCCCCCTTTCCTTGAAATCTTTTTTTTTGAGGCAATTGGGGTTAAGTGACTTGTCCAGGGTCACACAGCTAGGAAGTGTTAAGTGTTTAAGATAACATTTGAACTCAGGTCCTTCTGATTTCAGGGCTGGTGCTCTATCCACTGCACCACCTATTTTTCCTTCAAATCTTAACTACCATCTGATTTTTTGCAATAAAGCTTTCTTGGTCCTCTTAGTGCTTCCTTTCTGTTGATGATCTCCAATCCAACCTAGCTATATTTTATTTGTACATAGTTGTTTGCAAATTGTCTCCTCCAATAGACCATGAGCTTGTTCAGTGTGGGTACTTCCTATTTCCTTTCAGTCAGTGTATGCCCAGTGCTTAGAACAGTACCTAGCATGTAGTAGGCTTAATAAATTAAGAAACAGATATGACTAGAGTTGCAGGTTCAAGTTGATTGTAAAATTTATTATAAAAGTTGTATTCTTTGTTTTCTGTTTGATCTTCAATTCTCCTTTTTTAAAAAGCTCCAACTTACAGAGCATCTTATCTGTAAATTTAACAAATTTTAAAATAAGTGAATATTAAAATTTATGTGTTATTAGTTTTCCCTCCAAATAAGTATATAAAAAGATGGATGTTATGTTTCCATGATGACAGTATTTCATATTGTTGCCTAGGCAACAGAAATATTATACATGCTACTGAAATAATATTTTCAAAAAAGAAAAGTGTAAAGCTAAAAATATATTATAAGGATGTTGAAAATGCTGAGAAGTAGGTGAAAGGGAAAAAGGTAAGGAATGGACTTGGGTATCAGTGCTCTTTGAGATGGCTGATCTGGATCCTCCTGCCTCTTAGTTTGATCATGCTACTAATCCTTAATGCTTGGGGATGACTTCTCAGAATGCTGCATGTCACTAATAAGGTGGGACCATCTGATTCAAAGTATAGATGAATTATATGAGAAAAGTTATTTCACTGTAGGGGTGGCTGTTCTGTTTCTGTCTTTATCAGCTGATGAGCTCATCAGTTTTATTCCTCTGCTTTGCTTGCCTGGGAAGTTTTCTGATTAAGACAACGAGAGTCATTTGGTACACTGGAAAGAACATAGACTCAGAAGTTAAGATCTGGGTTCAAATTTTACCTCTGACACTTTTTGTTGTTATTGTTCAGTCGTGTTTGACTTTTTTTTTTTTTTTACTCCATTTGGGATTTCTTGGCAAAGATATAGGAGCAGTTTATCATTTCCTTTTCCAGCTCATTTTGCTGATAAGGAAACTAAAATAGACAGGGTTAAGTGGGTCACACAGCTTGTAAGTGACTGAGGTAAAATCTGAATGTCATTTTCCTTATCTACAAATTGGGGAAGGGGGGCTGGTAAGACTGGATTAGATGGATTAGGAAATCTCTTCTAGCTCTAGATCTCTTCTCCTTATAAGAGTTGGCAAGCATCTACACCCAGAGAAAGGACTGTGGGAACTGTGTGTAGATCACAACAAAGCATTTTCACTCTTTTTGCTGCTGTTTGCTTGCATTTTGGATTTTTTTTCATTTTTTTCCCTTTTTGATCTGATTGTACAGCAAGATAATTGTATAAATATGTATGCATATGTTGGATTTAACATATTTTTAACATGCTTAACATATATTGGATTCTTTGCCATCTAGGAGAGGGGAAGAAATCTGGAACACAAGGTTTTGCAAGGGTCAATGTTGAAAAATACCCATGCATGTATTTTGAAAATTAAAAAAAAACTTTAATAAAAAAAGAGTTGGCAAGGTCTGGGAAAGTGTTAGAGGATGCTGATAGGTATTAATATTTCTTATATTTTAAATGTAATTTTGTTTTACTTTAAAAACTTAACAGGAATTTATTTTTATCCCTCTTCTTCCATCAAAAAAGAAAAAGAAAATTCTTGAGATACATATAAATAATCAAGCAAAGCAAAATCTGACACTAGTTTTGTCTAAAAAATTTGAGCCTCATTCATCTGGCATCTATCGCCTCTCTCAGGAAATGGATAGCATGTGTCATCATCAGGCCTTTGGAATTGTGGTCAGACATTACATTGATCATAATCAAGTCTTTAAAAGTTTTGTTGTTGTTATTATGTAAATTGGTTCTTTTGGTTCTATTCACTTTTTTTTCACATCAACTTAAGTCTCTCCACATTTCTCTGAAGGTGTCCCATTCATCATACTTTATGGTACAATAATATTCTCTTACACACATATACAATAACTTGCTCACTCTTTCCCCAATTGATGGGCACTGCCTTAGTTTCTTTTTTTTTGCTGCTAAAAGAAAAAAAAAATGCTGCTAAAAATATTTGTACATATGGGTATCATCTCTCTATTTTAATTTCTTTAAAGTACAGGTCTAGTAGTGGTACTACAATTTCTTGAAGTGGAAAAGTCACAGAGAAGGAGAAATGATAGAATTAGAATCTGAATAAGGACATTATGTATTCTTTCTCCCTTCTTATATAAGACTGAGAGACTGAGCTAGTTATTCTTGAGTTGACCAATACTCATAGTACTTGTCAGTGTGAAGAAAAGTTGAGATAGAGCGGAAAAGTAGTTACAGCAAAAAATCAGCCAGGATCTCTAGCATCAGCTTAGCTAGGGTACCAGGTGAGTGGCTAACATCTTGCCCCACTCTGTGAAACTGTGGGAAAAGAGATTTGAATCTGAATTTCTGAACTGTGTTGCTCTGATCTCTTGCATTTGGGACATATCTAATGCCCAGAGTGATTTTGGAGTGACCTGATGTGGGATAAAGTCACAAGTTGCCATCTACTGAATGATTAACATATATGATTTTCTTCTATTTTCTATTAAGAAGACCTGAATACAATTTTGTCATTGGCTAAGTTAACATTCCATTGATCATTGAAGTGCACTATTGGAAGGAAGAAAGCAAAGATTTTAGCAGTTAGGGACATCACAACATCAGACAGAATAAATCCTTATGTCCTAAATCTTAGATTAATGAGTCCGTGCTATCACCCACAAAAAACATAAGGACCTTATCAACTCTCTGAGAATCAGTTTGGCAGTTGCTCTACAGTGTCATCTGGTGGTAGGTGAAGTTCACAATCACTGGGAATAGGCAGTCATTCTTCAGAGCTTCTTAGGAAATGGAATCAGGCACTTGGATAGTAGAGCCCCTGGTGGTAACACAATTATTCCTATAATCTGATCCAGTGAGCCAGCCTTTTAGCATAAACCCAAAAGGAGTTCAAAGTCAGAAAGAATGATCCCACATATTCCAAAATATTAATAGCTGTGCTTATTTTTGTGGTAGCAAAAAAATAAAACAGCAGATTTCAATAGATTCAAAGTAAATTAGAAAATGGTTTTTTAAATTCTGAGATATGAATGTAATATTTTATAACATAGGAAAGGCTTTTATGATATAATGCAAAATGAAGAAAGAAGCATAAGATTATAGACATAATGATTAAAAGAAAGTAAAGTAACACTAAACAGTAGTTAAACTCAGATTAAAATAAAATGACTAATCTTAGTTCCAGAATATTGATGACAAAACTCCCTTATTTCTGCTTGGTAGAAGGGGAGGGACTACAGGTGTAAAATGCCACATATATTGTTCAATGGGATTGAAATATTGATCAGTTCTGCCTTATTTTTTTTTTGTTCACAAAGGAGTGTTCTCCAGGGGTGTGGAATTTATTGACAGATAAGTGGGGTGTAAAAAAAAACAAAGGTAATAAAAAGAATTTTAAAGAACAAGTAAGAAAGGAAAAAAGATAATGGTGGTAGGATCTAAATGGGTGTTAGGGGCAAGGGAAAAGGTGTTTTGTTTTTCAGTATAACCTCTGTTTCAAATGATTCTATACTGCTCCTGTAACTTTAAAAGCCAAATGGAATGCTGGAGGGAGGAGGAGGGGAGTATATGCTGGAAGTTTTGATGTGTCAGTTGAAAAATTTCTTGCTTATGAGGATGTTTCTCTCTCTAAAATCAGGGAAACAGTTTGTGAGAATTTTTTATTTTTGCTTTTGGTTTTGGATTTTTTTGATTGTCTTTTATTTTTTATTTTTCCTTTACTTTTGATCTAAGAGAATCTTTGAGATAAACTAGAGAAAGAGATTATTAAAAGTGATAGGTTGATTGAAGTTGAAGATATTGCTTCCTGTTGTATCTGAGAAAAACTGAAGTAAACAAGGAGAAAGGAGATTGATCTTTTACTGAAGAAGGTATTTTCATCTTTATTTTGTGAAGAGGATTTTTAGGAGGAAGTTTCACTTGGTATGCTGAGAGAAATGAGAAATTGAATGGTATAAACTTGAGTTTTTGCAAGTGAAATCAACTGGTGTTATAGTAAGGATTTGTAGTGACATTGGCTATAATATTTTACAAAGTCAAAATCTGTTAATAATTTTCTTTATCTTTATGTTTACCATTGATTTAATTCACTAATAAATGATGCACATCCAATAATTTTCATACTAATTTCCTCCTATAGAATTAAGATATTTCCTATATACAAAAATAAGAATAATTACTATGGAGGAAAGAAGTTTCTCTAGTTCAAAATAATGAATATGTAATGAACTGGGATGGAAGATCAAGTTGATTAAGTAATGAGTAAAAGACTGCAATTTACTAATGAGAAAGACACTATTTAATCATATCCCTGTATTGTTTTTGAGACTAGGATGATAAAATTAAATATAGAAAGGAGTCTAATGACAGGCTGAAGGGTGACATTTAATGAATGTGGTTGACCTGATCCTTTACTTTGCTATATTTAGTTCAGTTAAGACTAGAACTGGTGTAGACAGATGGAAAAAAAACAGATAAAAAGGAAAGATTGAAAATACAAGAATAAGTAAGGATGGAAAAAGATATAATCAGTGGCATTAGTGGAGAAGTTCTAGCCAGAAAGTTATCTCTTCTTATGAAGAGGAGAGGATGGGTGAGAAGGACTCAGAAAAGTTTTGAGTTAATGAAAAGGGGAGGAGAAGTTCAAACTTCATTTTTCGTATGAGTGTAGGAGGATTGAGGATCATCTGTTGTGAGAATGGATGACAAGAATAGGATGGGAGATTTGAAAAAAGAAGATTTGAAGAATGACTGATAAATGGATTGCTGATCAGTAGTGTAGAATTAGATGAGGTAATGAAAATGCATTTATGGTAGATTTTCATATCAGCAGGCTTTCATGACTTTCCCTAACAACTAACACTAGACAGTCAAGAAGTAGGAGTGGGGGAAGTAATGGAGTTGTCCAGTGGAATTAGATGAGCAGGAAGAAGAGGAAGTTAAGGAATTGAGAGAACTTAAAGTGATGGAGAGCATATTGTTGAAATGACTCTGACTTCGGGAACTGAATTGAGTAAGGGGATAAGAAAATTCATATAAGAACTGATTTTGTGAAGTAAGAAAGAATTGAGAAATAAAAGGTCATGTTGTGGGCATAATTAGCATATTGCTACTAAATAAATTCTTGTTTTCTGCATCAACTTCAAAATAATGGAGGATGTAGTGATCTTAGTTGAGTGAGCACAATAAGGAAGACAGGTTGCAGCTGAGTTGCAGCTATTGGAAGGTGGTTGCTTTGGCCAATAGCATGTGCTATTTTGACCCCATTTGGGGGCTTTCTGCAGCAAAAATATAAAAAGGAAAAACAGTTTTCATTGTATGGGCATGTATGAAATTGGCCCTAATCATGTTACTTGTAAATATGACTATAATTTAGAGAAGGAAAAGAAAACAAAGAGGATATTATTTTGGCTAAGTATCAAGATGCTAAGATGACAACTTTTTCTAGAAGTTTGTGTAAAAGATGAGACATAGAATGATAGCTTGAGACATATTGTGATAGTATAATGAAGCATATTATGTATGATAGTATGAGACATTATGATAGTACAAATGAAAAAAATTAAAGGAATTTTGATTATGTGTATAAGCAGAAGGGATTAAAGCATTGGATAAGGAAAGATGGAAAAATAAGTAGAAAGAAGGTATAATTGTAGGGTCAAACTCCTAGAGGATATAGAAAGAGATGGGATCAAGAATACAAGACCCATAGGATCAAAGACTTGCAACTGTGATGATCAGAGGTACAGGAATCCCGGCAGAATGATTGCAATCTCAGAGGAATCAGAATGTAGATATATGTCACTGAAATTCACAGAGCTATGTTATCATCATGATTATTATCATGGTTATTAAACTTGCTGAAGATGATGACTAGAGGTGTAGTAGAAAGGGGCAATTATGCCTAGTGTTTTTAAAGTCATAAGGAAGGAGGAAGAATATCCTGGAGGTTGGTAAATAGGAGCAACAGTGGGAAAAATGATTTCTATTAGGGAGGCTTTCCAGGGATATTATATTTTTCAGAGAGCAAAATCTAGTGGTTCCTGAAAATAGTGCAAAATCAGTGTTAAGGAGTGGAAGAACTGATTGGAGCAAAGATCAGAGAATTAAATTAATAATATTAAGAACTGGAAGGGATCACAAATACAATGCTTCCCACTATTTTTGTCCCACAAATTCAACAGCAACCCCACAAAAATGCTATGAGTAGACAGAATTATTTAGTAGCATGTTAAAAAAACATAATAATCTTTAAGATTTATTCATTAATCTCTGTGACCCCACAGGGTAGAGCAGAATGAATGGAGGTTGCATATATTTGCTCAAATATAAGGAAAAATTTCTCAACAATTGTAGCTTTCTGAAAGCAAAATGGACTATCTCAGCAGGAACAGAGGAAATAATCTTCTCCCTAACTGCAAATCTAAAAATGAACTTGGCAGAAATTTTGTCAAATGTAGAGGAGCAGTTGGTCTCTGGAATACCTTTGATGTTCTTTCCACCTCTGTGATTCTATGATAATGAAGGGTGGAGAAAAATAAACTTGAAAATTATGGTCACTTACAGAAGTTTTATAAATAGATTGGGAGCTCCTTGAGGACAGGGATCATTTCTTTTTTTAGATTTTTTGTATACTTGGCACTTACCACAGTGCCTGGCACATAGCAGGTATTTTATTTTACATGTGAATTTCCTCATCTGTAAAATGAATGGAAAGTCACTCCAGTATCTTTGCCAAGAAAATTCCAAATCACAAAGAATCAGAAATAATTGAAAAAAGACTAAACAACAAATAAGTGTTTATTGACTCAAATGTCAAATTATTTTTTAAATAGTTTTATTCATTAAGAACTTACAATAACTAC
This sequence comes from Myrmecobius fasciatus, assembly GCA_023553655.1. Lineage (NCBI taxonomy): Eukaryota > Metazoa > Chordata > Mammalia > Dasyuromorphia > Myrmecobiidae > Myrmecobius > Myrmecobius fasciatus. Next base: position 107,287 of record JAJPUD010000423.1, on the reverse strand, counting down.
TATAATAGTTTTGCCCCCTAAAGTTCCATTATGATAATAAAACATAAAATTTCATTCTACATATAATTATGAAAACTCTAACTATAAAATTATAAAAGGAATTAAGAAATAATTATGAATATTTTATATGTAACATTTTGTAAGGATTAAAAGACGTAATGTGACGATCTCATATGCTTATTATTATCAAGCAAGATTTCATATTAACTTTATTTTATAAATTATAAATTGGTGATTAGTAATAAGATTTTTAATGAAATAAGTTGGGAGATATTTAGCATAATGTAATAATCATATGTAAACTTAATTTTTATTTTGGACTGTTTTATTTGAACAAAGACTAGCAATATTTGGCTTAACTCCCCCAAAACACAATTTTCAATCTAATTCTGCCTAAGATATATATTTTTTATTTTGATCTAAAACAAGAACAAAATGAAAATTATCACATGCAAATATATGATTAAAATGATAGAATTTTATGGGGTATTTTGTTGAGAAAGGTAAATTGACTTTTTTTATTTTTAGTCACCTAAACAAGGCATAAAAATTAAGAGCTAGTTGTGATATAAAATATTGACTTTTCTATTGACTGACAAGTTGTATTAAATGATAAACATGCTTAAATTAATTTGCATGTATTGCTTAATTTTAAATACTTTTTAAAAATAAAAACTAACTTGTAAGGAAATTATCTGTGCAGACATGACTTTGTTCTTTTCCATCACTGGCATACTAGCCACAGTTTTATAGAAAGTACTAAACAACTGACCAGCATTGCCAATGAGTTTATTTGAAAATCTAAGTCAGAAAATAGTCTTAATGTTGTGATAAGAGGAAATATAAGGGTTGTTTGGGCAGAATGTTTGGAATGGCTTAAATAAGGTTTATGATACATATGTCCAGAGATCATGATTTTCATGGCATTTGCACTACAAGAATGCAAATATTTGTAATATTTTTATCACATTATTATGCAGCTGAAGAGATATGATTACAGAGTAAGAGAGAGGAATGAGGTTAATTCTGGTGCAGAGCAGAGAATATAAATGAAGTTAATCATTTGGGCATTACACTTGAATGTAGAAACTTTTGGGTAGTATTTTGTAAACAATTTGATGACAGGTTAAGAAACTCAAACATTTAACCATAAACAGCTTGAGTTTGATATAATTGCTGTATGAATATCAGAGTTGTTATAATAATGGTTTTGAATTGTTACAGAATTAAACTGTAATTTTTCAGACATATCAGAATAAAAAAATTAAAATATATTTGGGCAATTATTTACTGCCAAAGACATCATTAAATAATTTTTAGTGCAAAACCCTTGGACTATCACGATGAATGACTCATATGGGAACCATTGCTCCAGTCAAACTGTTTAGAGTAGCCTTTTTAATGTGCTAGTACTTTATCTGACTACTGTAATCAAAATTTGAGTCACTGATGTATGAATTTTCATCAGTAGAAATAAGACTTCATCTGTAGAAATCAGTGATTTGATTAAATCTTAATCCATTAATTACTCATTGCACAAGACAAATGAGTTTCCCCATTTGGAGAAAGTGCCTTCCTAAACAGAAGAAACATTTTTATTAAATATATATTTTTTGTAATCCTTGTCTTGAGTTTGTTTTTTTGTAAAGCATGATCATTTGCAACTCTTTGGTCGATTTGCTAAAAATTCAAAAGATTTTCTTTCTTTTCTCATTAATCTCAAATGACGTAATACTTGTAAAATCGTTATCATAGTGCCTAGTATATGGTAGGCACATAATAAATGTTTGTGATATTTTTGAAAAAGTTTATTTTCTTTCTCCATCTCCCATCTGTCTGTTTTTGCACAGTTCCCCATTTCTTGGGCATGTTTTCTTTCCTTACCTCCACCTCTGGCTTATCTGGTTTCTTTCACTTCAAGTCCCACATTCTGCAGGAGGACTTTCTTGGTCTCCCCAGATTCTAATCCCTTTCTCCCTGAAATTACCTTGCCTTTACTTCATATATCGTCTTTGTATTTAATTATTTACATGTTGTTGATCCCATTAGAAGAGCAATTGGGTATCATGGTGGACAGAATGGAGGGCCTGCAGTCAGGAAGACTCATCTTTCTTAATTCAAATCGAACTTCAGATATTTGCTAGCTGTGACCATAAGCAAGTCACTTAGCCCTGTTTGCTTCAGTTTTCTTATTTGTAAAATAAGCTGGAGAAGGAAATGACAAACCACTCCAGTATCTCTCCTAAGAAAGCCCCACGTGGGGTCAAAAAGAATTTAGACATGACTGATCAACTACTAAACAACAACAAAACTTCCACTAGAATATTAACTTTTTGGAGGCAGGGATTATTTTTAAAAATCTTTCTCTGTATCCCCAACATTTACATAGTGCTAGACACAGGGTTGCTGTTTAATAAAGAGGTATAAAAAATAAAGAACATTGGGCCTGGACTTTGGAGGACCTGAGTTGAAATATATCCTAAAATACTTACCAGTTGTATGATTTGGGTAAATCATGTAACCTCTGTTTACCTGTTTTTTCATTTGTAAAATAAGGATAATAATAGCTTTTACCTCCCAGGTTTGCTGTGAGCATTAAATAAGATATTTGTAAAGTGCTTAGCATGATGCCAGACACACAGTAGGTGCTATATAAATGTTAGTTATTATATTATTGTTGTCGGTAATTGCTCAGTGAATTTACTTTTTTCCAAACTGACATCAAACTACTTGTAGCTAAAAATGAATTCACTAATAACAACTCTCGATCTAATTCAATTGAGTTTCCTTAGTTTATTTTCATCTAGCTTCTATCTCTTCATTTTCTCCACAAGAATAGCAAGAAAGATTTTATTTTGCTAAAAGTTTAGCTAAACTATGTAGCATTCCCTTGATCTATCAGATAAGTAAATATCTTCATTTTTTAAAAAAATGAGATTAGTCTAAAATTACTTAGTCTTGCTAAAGTCATGGTGGCTTTTTGTGATCACAAAGATCTTTGGGGTCTTCTAGAATTTTTTCAGAAATAAAAATTTAGTTCAGTAGCTTTGTCACCATGAGATTTTGAGCTTCTTTAGAGCTGTAATGATGATGGGTTTGTTTGGTTTCTTTGCCTTTTTAAAAATTTCCACTTAGCACCCTGCCTACCAATGCCAGTAGACATTTAACAAATGTTTGTTGACTTATTGAATTCATTATCATCCCTTTTTTGAAAATTACCTGTTCCACATGATCTTTTAGAGATCAGTTACAATGACTTTGCAATCACATCACCTCTTCTTTCAAGACTTGGGGAAATTTTCAGTACCTTGGGCTGGGTTACTTGAGCTCATCAAAAGCAGATAGCTAGTTTTATACAATCCCTCATTTTGGATATCCGTTATTTTTGTTCTGTCCTTCCAAGTCCAATGATCATTCTCCTTGGCTGTGAAAACAGAAATAACATAAAAATTTACCTTATAATGATCACATTGCATCATGCCAAACAGTGTCCATGTTCCATCTTTGATTATCCTTTCTCTCAATAAATCTCTTTTTCTCCTAACAGCAACCTTTTGCTGTTCTTAACTTTCCTCTTTAACTTCAGGGGTAATTTTGACCTTGAATATTCCTGGTGCTATTTTTACAGGACCATGACATATTTTTTTATCCATGCTCTGCTACCTGACCTTGCTTTCAACTTCTGCACGTCTTTTTGACATCTAAGCTCCTTGACACCAGGGACTGTCTTGTTTATATGTCATTTGTGTGTTGTAGATCATCATTGGAAATATGCTGCAACTAGTTTACTGAATCACCATGGATCTATCCACTGGTCTTTAATTTACTTACAATTTGGGTTTTTTTTAAGGCTAAGATGTTCTAGGATTCCCAGCCATTCAGCATAACCTGGAGATTATCTTTGTAAATCGATGGGAATACATTGTAATAGGGAATAGTTTGGGATCATTAAAGATAGTACCTAATTTACCAAATGAAACCTAATTTATTCACTTCTTCCTATTAAGTTTTGGATCTAACTCATTGTACCTGTCCTAGATATAAAATCTGATGTGTCAACTCAGTAGAATGACCATCCAATTGCACATCTTTTTTTTAATACAAGAAAAATGAAATTTAGTGGAAATTAATGTCAAGACCTACTTTGGGTTAAAACAAATAAACTGACAACTGTATTAAGGGGAAGGCAGGGCCAGACAAGGGAAAAAGATTTAAATGGGCTGCAAGCCAATATACATTAATGGTATGACATGGCACTGAGTTTAGGATGAGTGAAACCTCAGTTTCCTGTAAGATGATGGATTTGGACTATATAATCATAGTTGTCATGTTTATATAGCTTCAACATTTGCATGTATTTTCTTATTGATCTTCTCAACAACCTTTAACCCATTTTATTCTTCTTTTCCTCTTAAATCATGTAAATGGTGTGGACACAACCATATTTACAAATTTGTGTCATGGTATCCTTGGACAGTATCTGCTTGCTTTGCTGAGATCAGGATTAGCAAAGTCATACATTACTCTGTATCAAGTAGTTAGAAATAAAGCAAAGTTAAAACTTGGATCTTAGAATGAAGAGACTATCAGGATCAGTATGGACCATCTCTCTTCTTAAAGTGCCATATAATGGATAATGTCATTTCCAATTATCTTAATGTAATCATAATTAGCTTACCTTCCAGATTCGGAGGATAGAGGATGTGATCTCATATAATATTTAGGATTCTTAAAGGAAGCACACACACACACACACACACACACACACACACACACACTCTACAGTTTTACTCTTGTCTTTCCCATACCAAACTTGATACACAAGGAGAAACTCCTTGTCTTTGTTCCTTATCAAAGCTCACAAGGAAATTTCAGCAATCACGTCTCTAGGTGAAAGTGCTTCCACTTCTCACCTCTTTCTCCTTCCAGGGACCAAGGATGGGCACAATGAATACACAATATAGTGAACTATCTTTTCTCTTGTTAGGACCCCTCCAAAAGTAATGCTGCCTCCTGTACTGTAAGGGGAGAGAATACTCAAGTTCAGTGTTCTTTCCACTATAATATGTGGCTTTTCTCCATGTCTTGCTATATCCAAGTTGTCTCCTCTTGCCCCAGTAGATAGATCCTATTCCAAGGATCCTCACACAGGTGGACCATCTAATGGTTTTTCTTTCTTTCTGTACTGAGTGTATAGTAGATAGAGCACTGGGTCTGGAGTCGAGAGGACTTGAATTCAAATTTGGCCTCAGACATTAGCCATGTGACCCGGGGCCAGTCACTTAACTTGTTTGTTTCAGTTTCCTCCTCTGTAAAATAAGCTGGAGAAGGAAATGGCAAACCAGTCCAGTATTTTTGTTAAGACAACCTCAAATAGGTTCACAAAGAGCCAGATATTTCTGAACAATGACAAGATATCAGCTAATAAAGTTGGAGTATAAATTCTATAGAGCAAGCATGACATTATGGCTTTGGAGTCAGGGGACTTGAGTCTCCAGCTGAGTTCTGTTCCTATTTGTGCAACCTTGGACAAATGATTCAACCTTGTGGGTGCTCAGTTTCTTTATTTATATTTTGAAGGGGCTGAATTCTATAATCTCTAAAGTCCCTTCCAGAATTAAATCTATGATCTTATATGCAAAGTATTAAAATTGTAAATGTCTTAACTACTCTGAGGTGATTTAATTATGAATTAAATAAGTTGAAAATATATCTATATGTGTGTCTGTGTTTATATGTGAAACACTTTTCTGTTTTATATCTAATTAGTTGGAAATGTCCTATTGCATCTCAAAATCCAATAATATAACCACCTAATCTATGCAGGAAAGATTCTGCCCTTGGCTATTTACTTACTATTTAGGAAGGAAAATTCTACATTTATATACTTTTATGACTTCAATTTCAGTGATGTCAGTATTCTCTCCACTGGTGCAGGTCACAATCCAATGATTTCATTTTATGCTATAATGCTCTTTTATTGTATGTCTGTTTTATCTTGGAAATCTTCCCCAGGGATCCACTCAGTATGCTAGGAGTCTTCCCCTAGATATCTTGACATGACATAGATACCAATGGAACAGCTATCTAGTGGATATCTCTCACTCTCATCATAGGACTGGCCCTTCTTTTCTGGTCATATTTGTCTTCAGAATAATCTTTACAACATAGGTGGCTAACAAATAGAAATGGGAACCATTAGACCATGCGGTCATAAATAGAATTTTAAAACTACATGTTAACATTATGTATGATCTATTGTATTGTGATGTTTTTAATGTAATATCCAATTACATTTAAATCTGCTTTTGGCTGCACTTGGTATTGCTGGCAGTGGGTTTGATATCTCTGCTTTACACTACTCCTGGTGACTAATTCCTTTTTGGTAATGTGCTGCAGCTTACCCAAAGTCATCACATGGCTTTCCATTGCCATTTCTTTCTTTAGTCACTGTTTTTTTCTTTGATTGGTAGTCATATAGCATCACTGGAAGAATACTGATGTTATATTTAATTAAAGAAGTCTGAGTCATTAAATGCACTAGGAAATTCCCTAAATACAATGCAGTCTGTTTTCTTCCTCTCGCCTAATTTTGGGGCTCAGCTCATTGTCTTGTCTCCAGTGTCTGCCCAAAATATACTGTCCATGCTCTCTGGGCTGTCCAACCCATTACATATCAAAATCTAGCAAAGAAATATTCTTCATCTACTTGGGTCCACTTGGTTTTTCCTTTGTGGGTCATTTTGAATACAATCTCATAAGAGTATAGAATATCAGATTTAGGAGGGAACACATTGGTCATCAGGGTTTCTTAAATTTTTTCCACTCACAGACCCTTTTCTCCTGAGAAATTTTTACCTGACTCTTGGTATATAGATATATAAAATAGGTATACAAATCAAACATTTGCTGATGATCAGTCATAAATTTGTGGCCCCCATATTCAGCTATGAGATCCCATGGGACCTAGTCTAGGATATTTTAGAATAGGAAACCCTTCTTGAGCAAATGTGACAAGTGGTCACTGGACATTTACTTGAAGACCGTTAGTGAGAAAGACCCTACAGTGCACTTGTGAAGTAGCGTGTCTGCTGCTTTGGAACTTCTATAAATGTTAAGATTTCTTTCATTGATTCAAATTCTAATTTACTTCTTTGCATTTTCTATCTATAACTTCGATTTCTGCCTTTGGAACTATCAGGAAAATGCCAATTCTTCTTCCAAATGACAGCCTTTCAAGCACTTTAAAACAACTATCCTTAAGAAGTCTTTTTCCCCCTCTACCTAAGCATGTCAAGTTCTTGACCATCCTGGTTTTCTTCCTCTTGACACTCGCTAGATTTTATAAACACTCTCTGTCAAACATGGTGTCTAGAATTGCACGGGATACTCCAGAGGAGCTCTGATGAGGCCAGGGTACCGGGGGCTATTAGCCCATCCTTCATTTTGTGGGATATACCCAAATGATGTTAAGGCTTGAGATGATCTCTAAAGTCCTTGTCTAAACAACCTTTGGCAGCATGGTGGCATAGGAGTCAGGAAGAACTGACTTCAAATTGGGCCTCAGGCACTTACTGTGTCACCCTGTGCAAGCCAGCAAGTACTGTATGCCTCAGTTCCTTAATTTGTAAAATATGGTTAAGAATAGCACATATCCTCTAGAGTTGTTGTGAGGATTAAGTGAAATATTTATAAAAAACTTAGCACAGCACTTGCTTGCTTGTTTCCTCCCTCCCTCCCTTCCTTTCCTTCTTCATTTTCCTCATTCCTTACTTTCCTTCTCTCTTTCATTTCCTTCCTTTCTTCCTTTCCTCCTTCCTTCATTTCCTTTCTTCCTTCCCTCCTTCCTCCCCTCCTTTCTTCCTTCTTTTATTTTCTTCCTCTTTTCCTTCCTCCCCTCCTTCATTTACTTCCTTCCTTTCCTTCTCCCTTCCTTTCTTTCTTTCCATCCTCTCCTTCTTTCTTTCCTTCCTTCCTTCCTTCCTTCCCTGATTTTCCTGAACTGAAAGGAAGCGGTTCCCACTACTTATAACAAAGTAATTTAGGGGGATAATGAGTTTTGTTTGAGGCCCTGAGGTTCACACACATTGTACTCCACATTCTTACTAATTAGAACCATGCATTGATTTTGCTGAAAGGGCAGCTCTCACTCTCCAATAAATGTAATTTTTTCATAAGGAGCAGAGAGACTTTATAACAGAGCATCATTTTTAGAACAGAACATCATTTTCCAATGATGAGGCTTCATTTTTAGAATGAAAAGTAATAAAACCTATATTCATCAACATATATATATATACACACACATATATATATATAAAGAGAGAGAGAGAGAAACCTTTATTTAAGGAGATATGATGAAGTGATGGTTTATATAGTCTTTTTACTGTAACAGATTTGGTATTGAGTCAGTTTTTCAAATAGAAAATGGTAAATTTCATGAGAATTCATTGTGTTTGTTACAAGATTTTCCATTATTTCTGATCATGGTAAAGCTCCATAGATTGAACTTTTGAATTGATACTCCAAATTTCTGTCTGATTTAGAACCAAAAGCAGTGTAATAATATGAATGTGGGGAAGAGTTTTCAGACCTCAATTAACATTTAATTAAACCTTTAAAATAAATTTTGTCAGGCTAATTCTGGTTTTAATTCATTTCTAGTAAAGAATTTTCAGTTAGCTATATCATGAAAGTAAATTATTATGAAGTTGAAAAAACAGGAGGGAAGAATAGAAGACAGATGGTGAAAGTGGTAGAAAAACAGAAATGGAGAGGGAGAGGGTGGAATAGAGTTAGAGAGGAATAAAGAGAGGAAAGGAAAGGGGACAGGGAGATACAGAGGGAGGGAGAGAAAAATAGGGAAGAAAAGGGAAAGGGAGGGAAGGGAAGAGAAAGAGAAAAGAAAGAAAAAGAAGAGGGGGAGGGAACGGGAGAGCAAATTCTAAACTATAAAAATCCTGAATTGCCAAGATCTGAGCATTTATACTAGTTTTTGAACTTAGACTAATTCACTGCTGACTCAGTAATTCAAATGCTCATGCCAAAAGAGTGGGGCATGAGGAGGAAGAGTTGCAAAGTGGCAGCACTCTTTGGGGAAAGCCCTTCTGTTGCAATCAAGGGGCTCCCTTTTGGCCACATTTCTGTTTGAGCTTAAAGCTAATCTATATCATGGTCTCAGAAGACTTGACAGAAAAAGCAGGAGAGAAAAGCTATCAGAAGCATCTCAGAAATTCCTTAGATGAACCAAGTAGTTTCAAAGAGTAGCTGTCACCTGGGTCTGAGTCACATAAGCACATAACTATATAGGCCGGAAGCAGCTACAGAAAAATTGGCAAACTTCCCCAGAAGCAAGGAGGGGAGGATGGAAAGAAAGAAGAGTCAGTTTCTAAATGGAGTGAGAAATGGAGAAACCCTGAGAAGCAGGATAAGGACATTTCGGAGCTACCTAAAACCTCAGGCTCTGTTTATTGTCATATGTCCTTACCAATTTAAGGCCTTTCTTAATCTTGTTTTTTATCTATGCAAGGGAGAGAGGGGAAAAGGATTTATTTATTGGTCCAGGAGGGCACTTTCCTTAAAGCATGTACACTGTGTCCTACCTGGTTCAAATCCACAATTATGAAAAAGACCGGCAGGTACTGAGTCTCAGCTTGTTACTTGCAGCACCCTGTTCCCATTTTAAATAGATAGGAATCGGTTCAAATTAAACCCTCTAGTGAGGGTTGATGAGTCTGAACACAGCAGAGCCACAGTGTTCACATTCTGTTGTGAACTTCCCTATTGAACCTCAAACCTATGTTGATGTGGTCTGGGTATGTAGCTCCTGTCAGATTTCAAAGATGTTTTTCTCCAACATCTCTCATAAAATTACGGCAAATTGAGGTTGATTAGCCAGAACAACATTGCAGTCCACATTCTCCATCTTCATGATTTACTTTGCATGGGGTGATATGAGTCCAGAGGAAATAAACCCAGAAGAAATCAGCCCCAAGGACACCCAACACTCTCCATTTGACTTCTGTAGATGAGTTATTTTACTTACTGCTTAAATGTAGAAATAAATGATTTTATTCATGCAATTCTTAAACTGGCAAAAAACGAATACATTCATTCATTCGACAAGCATTTGTTAATTTCCTAATATGTGCAAGGAACTATTGTAGATAATAGAATTACAAAGACAAAATGAAGAATAGTCCTTTTCAAGGAGTTTACCTTCTAGTCAGGAGCCTATCTTGAAACAGATAAATAAATACAACATAATTTGAAAAGAGAGAGCAATATAGCATCAGGAAAGGCTTTCCAAAGGAGATAGTACTGCAGTTGGTCCCAGAAAAAAGCTAAGGATTACAAGAGATAGATTGCATTTTAGACATGTAGGGCAAATTTGAGCAAAAGCATGGAGGTGGCAGATGAAATAATGAGTCTTAGGAACAGCAAGTAGGCCAGTTTTCTGGAAAGGAGAACATGTGAAGTGGAGTAATATGAAATAAATTTAGAAATGGTGTGCTGGAGTCAGGCTATGATGGACTTTGAATGACAAATTGAGAATTTTTGTTTTTTGTCTTAGCAACAGTAAGGAATCACAATCTTTTTTGAGCAGGTTAATAAATTGGTTGGATCTAATTTTAAAAAATCAATTTATTTTTAATATTTCTTTAAAAATTTTTGAGTTCCAAATTCTCAACTTCCCCTATCCATTGAAGAGACAAGTAATGTGATATTAATTATATATGTGAAATCATACAAATGCTTTTCATATTAGTCATATTGCAAAAAAATTTTAAAAAGCAAGAAAAATAAAGTGACAAAAGTATGTTTCTTTGTGGAGGTAAGCAGGGTTAAGTGACTTGCACAGGACCACACAGCTAGTATCTCAGGACAGATTTTAATTCAGTTCCTCCTGTCTTCAGGGCCAGAGTTCTATCCACTGAGTCACTTTGCTGCCCCTCAAAGTATGTTTCAATCTGTGCTCAGAGTTTACCAGTTCTTCTTCTGGAGGTAGATAACCTTTTATTTCATGGGTCCTTTGGAATTATCTTGGTTCATTGTCTTGAACAGAGTAAGTCCTTCACAGTTGATCTTTGTTACAATATTACTATTACTGTATGCAATATTCTCCTGGTTCTCTTCACTTTATTTTGCATCAGTTCATATAAGTCTTCACAGATTTTTCTGAAACCATTTTGCTCTCCATTTCTTATAGCAAAATAGTATTCCATTAAATTAGATTTATGTTTAAGGAAAATCACTTTATTTTTGTGCAGTATACATTAGAAAGAGGGGAGAGAATGGAAGAAGAGAAACCAACAAGGAGCTATTGTAGAAATTCAGGAGAGAAGTGATGAGGGCTATGGAATAGAGAGAAAGGGATTGATGTGAGGTAAGTTAATGGTAAAAATAAATCTGCCATAGACTCTGACTGACATTCAATTGGCATGTAATACTTAGACATTAGGAAAAAGAAAAACAATAAAAATAAGAGGCACCATATCTCAGCATGTAATAGTTAGATATTAAGAAAAATATAAATAAAAATAAGAGGCATCGTATCTCAGTAGGCTAAACACTCAGCTTGAAACTCAGAAATGGTGGATTTTAATATTCTTTCTCAGTAATATGTTTTGTGACTATGGACATTTCAAGGCTGCCAATGAGATGTCTGGGGAAAGATGAGGGGAGCCAGAGTAAAGTAAACATGGCCTGGGTACCTGATGAAATAGTGGTCTGGGTCAGGGACTCACCAATCTATAGGTCAGAATCATTTCCAAGGTGAGAAGGCTGCAGGTGAAGATGTGGAGAAACCCAGAAAGTGGAGAGCTAAGTGGCTTCCTAATAGATGGCGGTCTTCTTGGTACTCTGTTTAGCTGAGATGGTCTTCTTGCTGTCCTCACCCCCTGATAATGATGGATCAGAGCTCAGAGTCTACTCAAAACTGCAAACCTAGCTAAGGAATATGGAGCAATAAAACCTCCTATCTGTTGCTCCTTATCTGTCCTCTACACAAAAACAAAAACAAAAACAAAAAAACAAAAAACATTCTGTCTGATTGACAGTACCATGCTAAAAGATATCCTATCTCCATACCTGGATGAAAAGACATCCTGTCTTCTTATCTCTCTTTTACAACTTAAAATCCTGTAGACTATTACATTGTTTGCTAAGCCCCAAATTTTCAATATATAAAACTCTTCCTGAACTATGTCCAATTTGCTAGTCTTCCTTTAGAGGCTAGCCCTTCAGCTATGGCATAAATAAACTCTTTTGTGACTTTAAGAGAATCTCTTTGAATTCTTTCAAACTATCAAGCACTTCAATACCATAAGTGACATCTCTCTGTCTTAGCACTGGCTGACCTCATGCCTGGAATAGACTTCCTCCTCATTTCTATCCCATAGAATCCTTTGTTTCCTTTGAAATTAAGTTCCAGAGCTACCTTCTTCATGAAGTCTTTGCTGTTTCCTCCCATGCTAATGTGTGCTAGAATATGAATTAGTATGTATATATGTGTGTGTGTGTATAGAGTATATATATATATTTTGTACTAGACGCTTTCTCTTGCTAGAATATAAGCCTCTTGAAGGCAGGCCCTGCTTTTCTTTTATTTCTGTATGCACAGAGCCTACAGCAACATCTGGCCCATGGGAAATAATTCACAATTACTTGTTGATTGATAATTCTCTTATTTATGGATAACACTCCCTTTGCTCAGTTAATAATTTGTTAGCTTAACAAATGCTCTTTTGTGCAGGAGCAGCTGAGTCATTCTCCCTTTTCCGAGCTTTAATTCCCAGGAGACCCAGGACACAAAGAAAGAAAAGTTGTTGGTATTTCTCACTTGCAGATGTCAGGAAGTATTTGGTAAAACATTGACATTCTTTCCCCCTCCTCCATTCTTCCCCACCCAATCTCCCCAGAGCAGAATGGTTAAAAAAAAAAAAACAAAACAAAACCAAAAAACGTTTAGGACTTGAGATGACTTGGAGGTACCTTAATCAGATCACGCCAATCTTGAAGTCTGCTGATTGCCAAAATTCCAATGATTCTGCATAAATTAAGAAGTCACTAATAAGGAAATAGCTTTTGCTCTTCATCATAGTCATTCTCTCCTGCTCCCCTTGAGTTACCAGACTACTCAACTCATGGCATGTACACCATGTGCTAGCTCTTTTCCCCATTTCTTGAGAAATAGTGCTTGAAATTAAAAGGCAAAATAGTGAGATTTAGGAGTATTAGCTCTTTTATGATAAGCAAAATTCCCTTTAGCTTAGCTTGATGCTTTTATCAGATGGCTGTAAATAAATTTTAATTAGCAAACTGTCAATTGACTTCCAAGGCAGCTGCTAATAGTTCTTGTTTTTCTTCACAAAAGTTTCATCTTTAGCAGCAACAGATTTAAAATCACCTATCAGTCAACAACAGCACAATCAGTTGTCTCCCTAGCGTATATAGCTCTAATGAGGCTCAAAGAAATGTTGACTGGTAAATATTAATTGATTTAATTATATGTAATGAGATTCTAATAAATGGGTTCCATTGAATGGGATTTACAATAAAAGTCACATTTTATTGGAAGGAATCTCAGAATAAAGAAAAAGAGAGAGGCAAATTTCAGAGTCAGCTTATATAGCATCTTCATTTTCTTTATTTTAGGCCCTTTGATATATTAGAAGTGGAATCGGAAAGGATTCTGGGGCATATCTGATGCTAAGGAGATAAGAGATAGATATAGGTAGATAGATAGATAGATAGATAGATAGATAGATAGATAGATAGATAGATAGA
>JAJPUD010000423.1:56995-87338 GCA_023553655.1 Myrmecobius fasciatus | reverse complement strand
TCCTTCCTTCCTTCCTTCCTTCCTTCCTTCCTTCCTTCCCTCTCTCCCCTCTTTCATTCTTCCATTCCTCCCTCCTTCCCAATTGCAGGTCTAGATCTCTCTCCATTATACAGCAAAGTCACTTGACCTGTCTAAACTTTGGATAAAATAAGACTTTTCCTAGCTCTGATGGTCTGAGGTGGTATGAAGGAGATGATATTATTTGAAATAACACTAATAATAATAATGAAAACATTTGGCCAGCCACATGAGGAAAAGATGCCAGTTATAACGGGTTGCACAAAAAGTGGCTGTGGCTATTTGACAGGTACATGATAGACAGAGGACCTTGAACCTCATAGTCATTGGTCTCTAATCACGATCAATAGCATAATATTTAAATGCAAAGTGCAGCAATCTATAATTAGGGAAATAATAACTTTATATACAGTATATACATATTATATATGTATATATGTAAAATGTATTAGACATTTATACACCCACACACATGTATTTTGGAATAGAGTTTGAAAAGTCTTAGTGCTATTTTAAGCTATTTTAAAAAAAACCTTTAAAATGCATCAAGACTTTTGGGACGATGCACACAAAATGTGTGCACACATGTGCACATGCATTCACAGGGATATGCATATACACATAACATGTACTACAATGCACACATACAAATGTATATAAACCTATTTATGTGTACACAGATGCATAATATGCATATATAAGTTAAAGTATACATATACAAGCCTATATAATATACACATGTTAGATACATGTCACTCTATATTGTATCAATACACCATATACACACATGCATATATATAATATATTATATATGTAAATGCACATAGATATTATATATATAAACACATATTTTACCCTGTTACATATACAGGGTATTTCAAAACTACATTAGAGTAGTTTTAAGCTCAAATAATTTTAGAAGAATAAATGCTAAAAATTTATCAAAAACATTTGAAAGACTAGTTAGTTAAAATTTTAGAAGACTGGTATTTTTAAAATTCAACCAAATTATATGTATCATTCTAGTCAGTTTTAAAACTTTGTTAAAAAAAAGGTTCACCAGTTGCTGTTCAGTGACTGAAAATTTTGCTTTTGTAATCCTAGACATAGGATCATCTAAAGATGAATGTTTTGTTGCATTCATGAAAGTTCTGACATGTTCCCACAAAAACAAGGCTCATGGAAATAGATAAGGTGACTGAGATGGCTGGCAGAAGGATATCCTCCTCTACAGAACCACTGAACTGAGGAATGGTTACCCAGAAAATGTGGCATACAAATTGCAGAATGACAGGCATCCCATTTGTTCAGATTAACATTAAAAATTTATTATTCAAAATTGACAAGACCAAGTATTAAAAAATGGAAATAAGCTTCCAAATAATGTTTTGGGTTTTTTGTAAATGTATATCATTTATACTTCTAAAGTCATTAAAGCTTAAAACTTGACTAGGACTTTTGGAACACCATATGTATTTACATATATACACATATGTGTACAAATATGCATGAACATACACATTCATACATATATATCTATCTATATCTGGGCATATATGAAATGATAATCTGCTGTTCTATCATTTGAGAGGAAGGGGAGAAACATGGTATAGTGGACAGAGCACTTGATTTGGAGTCCTATCCCAGACATGTAAAATCTGTGTGACTCTGGACAAATCATTTAAATTTCCCCAAATCTTTTTTCCCTTCCCAAAAATGGAGATAACAAGAGTATTTCCTTCACAGGATAGTCGGGAGAGTCTCTCAACTGAGAAATTAGATAGGAGAGTCTTTCAACAACCCTGTGAAGGAAATACTGTTGTTATCCCCATTTTATGGATGGGAAAACAAATTCAGGTCCCTAAGAGGGACTTTGTAGGGATGAAGTTCAGGTAAAGCTTTCAGTTGTACCCTGGAATGCTATGTACAAATCATGATTGTATCTTCATGCTATGTTAATTATTTTCATTTTACCTGTTTAACTTGCCATTCAATGAAGTTGGGAATGGAAAGAGACCTGGACCAGTGATTCTATTGTTTAAGGGAGTTTCTAGTGTGGAAATTCTTTTTATCAGTGCAAATCAGCAATTTTCATTGGCTTAGTATATTATCTTGAGTTGCCAAGAGACCAAAATCATATAGTTATGTGTTAGAAGTTTTCTTGACTCCAAGATTGGACTATTGTCCATTAAACGACATTTAAGACTATTTGCTTTGCTTGCCGTATTAATTTTTTAATCCCCTTTCTCTGGTTAATGGGTTGGATAGATGAATCTTACAGAGTCTGGGACTCAGTCTGTATTTTTACTATATTCCGTGATTTCTAAAACGTCTAGTCTGCTGAACCCATCAGCCTAGATCTGGCTTTTTGGCAATAAAGAGATGCTCTTAGAACATCATCAGAGCATGCTCAAGCATCATGCTCAATTGTAGGTACCACTCTTCAGGAGGGATATCTTTGAGCTGGACTGTTTCTGGAGGGCACCTGGAGTGGTGAAGGACCTTGAGTCCTTGCCATATGATCAATGATTGAAGCAACTCAACTTAGCCCAGGGATGAGAACGATTTTTGGAGAGCACACAACAACTGTATTCAGATATTTTCATCTTGGCTTAGGAGGCAGAATAAAAAGCAATCAATGGAAGCTATAAAGAGGACATTTTAGATTGACTGGAAGGAAACACTAATGAATGTTGTAGTTCAGAGGTAGAACAGGCTGCCTCGGAAAGTAGAAAATTTCACCTTGTTAGAGGTCAACTAGCAAAGATGGAAAGGCAAGTTAGTCAGGAAGCTCTTATTCAGTAGCTTCTATGCATCAAGTTCCATGCTAAACTCTGGGGATACAAAGAAAGGACAAAGTTCTTGCCCTTAGGAGCTTACTGTCTCATGGGGAAGACAACCTGCAAAGAAGTATGTAAAAACAAGCTGTGTGCAGGATAAATTGGGAATGATCAGCAGAAGGAAGGCACTTGAATTAAGAAGGATCAAGAAAGACCTCCTTTAAGAAGGTGGAATTTTAGCTAGGATTTGAAGAAGCCAGGGAAGCCAGGAACCAGAATGGAAGAGGGAAGCATTGGAAGCATGGGGGACAGACAGTCAAGAGAGGGAGCATCTTAAATGGAAAATAGCAAAGAGGCCAGTGCCATTGGAAGGGGGAGAGAGACAGAGACAGAGATAATGATGACAGAGAGACAGAGACACACACAGAGAGATATAGACATAGAGAGAGAAATAGAGATGGAGATAGACACAGAGACAGAGAAATAAAGATAGAGAGACAATGAGGAGTCAAGGATAACAGCTAGGATGTGAACGTAAGTGATTTTGAGGATAGTGGTACTTTCAACAATAATTGAGAAACTGGGAAGATGAGAGGGTTTTGGCCGAGGAAATACTGAGGTCAATTTTGGACACAGATGTCTACAGAACATCCAATTCAAAATGTGCGATGGACAATTGGATATCTAACACTGGAGATCATCCTAGAGGTTAGGGCTGGACAAACAGATCTGAGAATCATTAGCCTAGAGATGGAGTTTGAATACATGGGAACTGACGGGATCATCAAATGAAATAATATAGGAGAAGAAAAGAGGACCCAGGAAGGAAAACTTGGGTCCCCATAATTAGCAAGTAGGACTTGTCTCCTAAGGAACAGTGTTAGGTGCATTATATCAAGGATCCTTGTTCAGGGATGATTTGGACCAGGTAGCCACTGAGATGATTTCTAATTCTGAATTTCTGAGATTTTATGATTTCTTAGCCCTGTCTCTAGTATTCTCCCCTTTCAGTGAGGTTGAAAATTTATTCTAGGCAAACTTCCAAGATTTGGGCTAAGCTTTCTATTCAGAGAAGCTTCTACTTGGGGCACTGCAACAATTCAAGTTTGAGTTTTTCTCTTTTCTCTCTCTCCCTCCCTTCCTCCCTCCTTCTCTCTCTCTCTTTCTGTCTCTCTCTCTCTCTCTCTCTCTCTCTCTCTCTCTCTCTCTCTCTCTCTCTCTCTCCTCCCTCCTTCTGTGTGTGTGTGTGTGTGTGTGTGTGTGTGTGTGTGTGTGTATAACACACAGGGGAGATCCAGATCTGATGCTATTTTTGGAGGGAAATTGGCCACACATGTCTGGCACTAAGCAATCCTTTACTGAGCAAGTTACATAAAACCAAGAACTGTCAGACTATATGTATGAGATATTCACTGAAATTTATTTCCGCTATGTGGAGACCTGCCTCTGTAAAGGATAAATACACAAAGAAAAAGGGAATATCTGGTCCAAGTTTTTTTTTTTTTAAAGTTCAGCTCTGTGTTGGGACATGAAACAACTTTCTGTTCTCAGGTCCAAATAGAGATGACTTCTGTCAGCCTAAGCTGACTTTACATGACATGGGTTACTGTTCAAAACTTACATTGTCTAAATCTTTTGGCCATCCCCAAATCTCAGGAGAACAATTTCTCCCAAGAACTCAATGGCTTCATTTCTTTCTGGAGCTATTATTCTAAGAGTGAGCTCACACTTCAGAATTTGGCCACTGTTTTTAAGCCACAGAGAGAACAGAAAACCTCAGTTGATTATCTCTAGTTTACACTGAATGTATCTTGTTTGCACATGGGTTGTTTGAAAGTTGTCTCTTCTTTGGGGAGGTAAGATCCGGGAGAGGAAGGGCTGCTGACTTCTGGCTTTCTTTGTATCCCTAGAGCTTAGCACAATGCCTGGCATATGCTTTTTAGTTATTTTAGTGGTGTCCAATTCTTCATGATCCTATTTGGGGTTTTCTTGGCAAAGATACTGGAGTGGTTTGCCATTTTCTGTTCCAATTCATTTCACAGATGAGGAAACTGAGGCAAACGGAGTTACATGACTTGTCTGGGGGTCACACAGCCCATAAATGTCTGAGACCAGATTTGAACTCCTGACTCCAGGCACAGAGCTCTTTTCACTGTGCCACCTAATTCCCCTCCTGACACAAAGTAGGTACTTAATAATCATTGACTGTGGACAATAAGTGTGCTTTACCTTCTTTTCCTCAGATTTGAGCTTCCTTTGCAAGGTCCTTCAGCTCAAGTAGTTATCTTTTCCAGCCTATCAATTCTCCAGTTTGTTGGATGACCAGGTATGATATCAGACTTAGCTCTCTGATATTTTCTAAGAAAGAACCTAGACTTTGCCAATATAGACAGAATAATAACATATTCCTTCTCCTGATTCCAGTCATTTTCTCTGAAATGCTTTCCCTCCATTCTTGCCTGCAGACCTCCCTGACTTCCTTTCAGCCCCAACTAAAAAGCAGTCTTCTACAGGAAGCCTTCCCCAATTTATCTAAATTCTGGTGTCTCCCCTCTACTAATTATTTTTTATTTATCTTGTATATAGGGCAGTTGATTGTAAGCTTTTTGAGGGCAACAATGCTTGTCACTTTGTAGGTGCTTAATAAATATTAATCAATTGATTGATTACAAAATAAATACAAGGCAGTGAATGGGTGGCACTTGAGTTGTAGCATAAAGGGAAAAAATGGATTCCTGAGATGAGAGAACTGTGGGACTACAAACCAGAGACAGACAGACAGACAAGAGAGAGAGACAGAGCCAGAGCCAGAGATAGACAAATAGAAGTGGCAGAAGTGAGTGGGAGAACTGCAATCCAGGAAAGAAAGAGACAGACAGACAAGTAAGACAGAAAAAGAGGAAGACATAGACATAGACATAGACATAGACATAGAAACAGAGACACAAAGAGAAAGGAACAGAGAAAGACAGAGAAATTTTTGTGCCTTCCTCCTTTCTTTTTTACTCTTCCTGCCTATAATAAAATGATTTTCCTAAATTTTTTATCATTTGCCTAAAGTAGCAGTTCTTTTTTTTTATTAAAAAAATTTTTATTTTTATCCTTAGAAGACAATTTGATGTAATGGAAATGATATTGCACAATGAAACTACAGATCTGGATTCAAGTCTCAGTTTTGAAACATATAATCTATGGGCATAGATAGCTCAAGCTAGAACAAAGGTGAAATTTAGTTGGACTCAATGCAAATCCTATGAATTAGATCAAAACCCTACCTTCATCACTCTAAATGGAAAGCAGGTAACATGTCATGGGAAAAATATATGGTGGGTTTGTTTTGGTTTGTTTATATTTGGTCTACAACAATGATGTCAAACTCAAATAAAAAAAGAAAAAGCCTACTTATACATAAGGATTTTTCAAGACCACATATTGACTTAGAAAAATCACATCTTGACATTATTCATGTTCTATTGCCTTTTCATTTATTTTGGTAGGTATTTTCCAATGACGCAGTCCTATGTGTTTGATAATTCTGGCTTACAAGTTTAATAGGCATCAATAAAATGACTGACCTCCTTTTGAACAGAGTGGTCTTTAGGATACCTTCTGAAAACTTTGAGTTTCCTCATTCTATGATATGATAGTCCAAAAAATGTGATTTTTGGCTGTATTAATAGAAGCATAGGAATAGGACACAGATGATGGATAATCTCTCTATACTCTTCCCTAGGGTCAAACCCTGTGTATGACTTTGGCATCACATTTTAAGAACCACATTGGCAATCTGGAAAAGGTTGAGAGGAAGATAATCAGGAGGATAAAGGGACTAAAATCATTGTCATGGAGGAAACTATTATAGTAACTGGAGGTGTTTATTGTGGAGAGGGGAATACTTAGGGGTATTTATTTTGAGGATTGTTTTATGAAAGAGAAAGTAGATTTGTATCATCTGGCTTCTAAATGGCAGAATTTGAAATGGTGGGTGAATATTGCAGCAAGGGATAAAATTGGAAAAAAAAAATTTTTTTTCTGTGATTAGAGTTGTCCAAAAATAGAATGTATTGCTTTGGAAGGCACTGAGTTTCCCATTGCTGGAATTCAGAGATTATGCCTTCCAAAGTGAGTACCTGGTTAGATATAGATTTATCTTTAAGAATCACTTCAATGTCAAGATTCTGTAATATGATTCCATGCCTATGGCCAAGTTTCCTCCATATCTTTAGCTATCTCATCTATCCAATGGTAACAAGTTGTGAGGAAAGACCTTGATAAGCATAAATACCATATTATTGCATGAGTCAATCCTAATGATCCATTGAAAGGAAAATGAATTTCAATGTCCAATAAATACTATTATCTTTGAATAAATAAATACCTAAGTGTCCATGAAAATGATTTTTTAAAAATGTCTACATAAACCATTCCCATAATATTAATGTGAACTTGCTTCTCCTTTTTTGACCTCAGTTTACTCATATATAAAATGGAAAGCACTTGACTTTGCTGCTGTTTTGTACCTTCCAAATTTAAATCTATGATCCTATGAACTTGTGATCTTAAATTAGCTAGCCTCAATAAAGTTTCTAAGAATTGTTCACATAGAAAAAAAGAAAAGAACTTTTCACTCCTAATCATTTTAAACTCTAGATTGTCTAAGTGTATTAGTATTCCCAGTTAGTACTCCAGAAACAAACCCCAAATTTTTTTTTAAAAAAAGCATATTCTATACTAACTAGGGAACACTCCAGAGCAAATCTGCATTCTAAAAAACATGCCATTTGTTTCTATGACAACGCTGGAAACATGCAAATATTATACATTCTAACAAAATCCCACACATCAGAGACCAAACTCCCAGCTGTCTGGGCTGTTCCACAAGTTGCACTTTCCATCTGACATTTCTCTTTGAAGGCTGGAGTTCCAAACAATTACAAAAAAGAAGAAAGAAACCGATCTCCTCTAGTCAAGGTTCTTCTTCTCTAACCCCTAAAGATTGACTATGCCTTAAAGTTCTATATAAGAGATTATAAAAGTTTAAAGAATAGCAACCAACTTTCAGTGAACATCAAATCATTGATTGACTTCTCTTTGGGTCTAGTAGGTCAACCTGTTCTGAATCTCTTTACCTATATTAGAAAGTACAATGAATACCGTGCTAGGTATTGTGATAGATGGAACTCTGGGCCAGCAGTCAAAAAGGACTAATTTTAAATATGGCCCCAGGAATTTATTAGCTGTGTGATCCTGAAAAAGTTACTCTCTGTTTCATCAATTGTAAAATGGAGATGATAGCAACCATATTACCAGACTATTAAGAGGATCAAATGAGATAAGAATTATGAAACATTTATCTTGGCCACAGTTATGGAATCATACTTTAGATTCTTTGACTTTGAAGTGGTTCTTAAAGATAAACCTGTTTATGACTAGGAGCTCATTCTGAAAAGTATAATCTCAGAAGTCCAGTAATGGGAAACTCAGTGCCTTCCAAGGCAACAAATTCTATTTTTGGAAACACAAATTGCAGAATTTTTTTTCCAGCCTTGTCTCTTGCTGCAACTTTAACCCACCATTTCTATTTCTGCCCTTTGGGAGGCTTGAGGGGAATTAGACTGTCTTATTAGTGAAAAGAGTTTAAATTTGATGTAGAGACAATAGAGAGCCATTTTTGAATATGGAAATTATGTAATCTGTGTTTTAAGATTTTTCTAGTAGCAGCCTGCTTAATGGATTGAAGGCAAGAAGGTCCAAAGTCAACAGACCATTTGGGAGCCATAACAATGTAAATGAGGTATCCTCATACCTCCAAACATCTACTTTGGGATAGAATGGAAAGGAATGTACCAACATGAGATTTTGAAGGAAGAAGCAAGAAGAATTAATGATTAATTAACTGGATCTAGGAGAGGGGAGAGAGAGCTTGCAAAGTTGGGTTGGTATTGTTGGAAAGAAGAATCTATTTTGAATGGAACATAACAAGTTTGATTTGAAGATGCTGAATTTTATATAACCATAGGACAGTTAAATGAAGATGTATTGTAGGCATTGGAAACATGGGATTGCTATGCTGATAAGTAATCAGATTCATATATGGAAATTTGGCAATCATCTTTACAAATAGTAGTTGAAGACATCAATCTCTTCACAAACCTAGTAGTTGAAGACAATGTCTCCTTACTTTTTCAAGGAGACATTACTGATTGCAACAAGTAAAGCATGAGCTCTGAAGTTGTTGTTTTGTGTGTGTGTGTGCGTGTGTATGTGTGTGTGTGTGATAATAGTTTCAGGTTAAACTTGATAGAATTCCATTGGATCACAAAATTGGGAAGGACTTTATACTTCAGTCCAATCGGATCTATTTCATAGATGAGGAAGCTGAGGTTCAGAAAGATCTGAATGTAAATGACAGGTCCAGAACTCAAACCCAATATTTCTGCCTCTAAATTCAGCATTATTGTCCATTGATCATAAATGGTTTTTACGGATCATTATCATAGATGGATTAGACTAGATAGCTACTGACGATCCCTATAATTTTCAGGTCCTATGAGTCAGGTCCTACCACATATGTGATCAATTCATATATTTGCACTAATTGCTCCTATAACTAATGACTTGGATTATTTGTAAGACAGCAAATAAGTTTTATAGTGTGATCTTGCTATGGAAAATATTTAAACTAATTGCCTGTACTGAGAATGTCAATGATATTGATCTTATTAGTATCATATTCTAAGCAACTGAGTTAAAATGGAATTCATCTAGTGTGTACATGTGTAGCTTGTTAAACTGCAGTTGAAGAGTGAATGATACAAGAGAATTACCAACACATTCCCCCATGAGATATTCCTTCAAGTTTGTATTTCCAGAGAACATTAATTAACAGAGCCAAAACCACCATATGCAGCCAGGAACATAATGAGAGACTCCACAAATCTATATGAATATGTCACACTTTTCACACAGCTCAAACCCTTAAATATTTGAACCAAATGAACTCTTATTTCCTCTGTTTTTTAAGGTTTATATAAAGTGATATTTATTAAGAAGATACAGCAATAACAAAAATGCAAAAATACGTCACTCCTGAACCAAAGACAGATTCATCTTTCTATCACCTTGGTGCCTGGGGAGAATAGGCTCAAACTTAAAGTAGTTGCTGCCAAATTTGTTTAGCCAGCTTCACTTTTAAATGCAGCACAGTCAAAGGGCAAAACTGCAGGACATAGCATTCTCAATTCTGGGTTGATTCATGGAAGAGTTGGATCTTATCCTGTAATCCATTTCTTGGGCATCTGCTCTTCACTGGGCTCAGTGCTATCAAATTTTCGTAGTTTTTCTGACTTTTGAGATCTCACAGTGTTCTATACCAAAGGAAAGAAGACAAAAACAAAATATCCCAGTCCTAGACATAGACTTGCCCAAGAGGTCATGGTCACTGGAGGAGAAGGATATCACCCCCATGACCTTCTGGAGCTCAGAGAGTCAGTCTTACTTATCCCTCATAGCCAGCAGGAGGGAAAGAGTAAGTTTTCCCAGGTGATCATTTGGATGAACCCTCAGTTTTAGCTCAGCAGTCAACCAAAAAAAACATTTCTTTACCAGATAGAGTAGCAGACTTGGAGTCAGGAAGACCTAAGTTCAAATATGGCCTCAGATACTTACTAGCTGTGTGACTGTGGGCAAGTCACTCAATCCTGTTTGCCTCAGTTTTCTCATTTATAAAATGAGTTGGAGAAGAAAATGGCAAATTACTCCAGTGTCTTTGCCAAGAAAGCCCCTCAAATGGGGTCGTGAAGAATTGGACACTACTGAAATGAATAAAAAACAATAATATCACAAAGGAACAGAATATTGTCACTGAATATCTATGCATGCTCCATTATTTGTGAAGAATTCAGGTTTTAAAAAGCTCAGTAGAAAGTACCCTTATCATATCATAAGTGATTTTAAAGAAATTAAAGAGGAATATGATCAATTCCCAACAGATTAAGCAATTTTCAAAATATGCATGAAAGTCTCAGAGAATATGGTAGCTGATGGAGTCAGAACACAAAATAATTTGTCTAATATGATGGACCAAGATTAAGAACACATTAAATCAAGATAAATGTAAACCATATCTAGGTTTAGGAAATCAATTACCTAAGTATAGACTGGGGAATGCTCATAATTTCTGTGAAGGAGACCCAGATGCTGTTTTTTTGTCAATAAAGTGATACAAGTTAACACTTAGGTTACATTGATATTTATGTACTTTCCAGACTGCTGGTCAGTGGTGCCTAAAATGTTGTGGGTCAGTCCCGTGTGTCCCATTTTAGAAAGAATGTTGGCAAACTGTAGCAGGTCATGAGGAGCTCAATCAGTGTGGTGAAAGGACTGGAAACAGTGCCTTATGAGAACTGGTTGAAGGAGCAATTGATATTTAATTTAGAGAACAAAAAACCTGGGAGCTTGGAGCTAACAGTTAATTGACTTAAGGCATTTGAAAGGTTATCTTATAGAAAAGAGGCTTTGATTTATTCAACTTAAATTCAGAAGACCAGACTGTAAACTATAGGCAGAAATTGCATAAAAGCATATTTTGACTTGATGAAAAAAAAATTGATGATGTTTAGAGTGGTCCCAAAAGTGGCATGGGTGGCAGCAACAGATTGATTATTTTATTCTCAGTGCATAGCAGATAGTAGGTGTTGAATAAGTCTTTGTGGATGAATTAACTTACTAGGAAAGGTCTTCCAATGAAATCTGGATAACTAATTGTCAGGAACGTCATAGAGGAGGTTACTCTTCTAATAGAGGTTAGGCTAGATGTCCTCTGATTCCTTTCTATTTCTGTGATTCTATGACTAAGCTATAAGGAATGGCAAATTGCTACTCTATGAATTGAAGGTCTGTAAGCCAGTTAAAGATCTATAATTCTCCTTTTAGCTTTGCCAGGAGACCTGTCATGATATGGGGATAGTGGTTTCCAATTAAATTGGTCATTCCATCAGTCAACAAGGCACTTATTAAGCACTCAATATGACATAGGATTCAACATTGACAATATAGGAAAAAAAGTAAAGTCCCTGGCCCTAAAGTAGAGGGAAACAACATGCAAACAACCATGTACGTGAATAATGTATACAGTGTAAATGGGGAATGGTCTCAGAAGCAAGGCACTAGCAGTGGGGGAGTGGGAGAAAGGGGGTAAGAAGGTCTCTTTCACAAGGTGGCTTCCATGTGGAGTCTTAAAGGGAGCCAAGAAAACCACCAGGTGGAATTAAGGCTGGAGAAGATTTCAGGCAATGGGGGACAACTGGTGAGAAGGGAGCAAGTCCAGAGATGAATGTCTTGTTCGAGATCAGCAAATAGGCCGGTGGATTCTAGGTACATGGAAAGGAACTAAGTGTAAAGAAGATGGGAAAGGAAGGTGGGGGCCTAGTTATGAAAGGAAATCAAGTCAAGCCAAGAAGCATGCATGAAGTATCTATCAAGGGCTAGGCTGGGGCTTTAGGAATAGGAAGAAAGGGAAAGACCTAGATTAATAAATCAGATCCTATTCCAATCTAATCAATCCAAAAATATTTATTAAACTCCTACAATGTGCCAGACACTGTGCTAAGCCATGGGAATATGATTAATCAAAACAAAGACAGTCCCTACTCTCAACAAGATTACCATCTGAAGTGGGAGATGGCAAGGAAGAGGCAGAAAGGGGGGAGAGGAGGGATGGGGCAGCAGGAGGTAGCTTGTGCCATGGAGTTGGAACCAGACAGCTCAGTAAGTGCAGAGACGAGTGACAGCCCTCCACCCTCCAAACAGAAGGGAGAGGAGGCTGAGGGAGGTTGAGTCAAGGCTTGAGCTAGCAGCATGCAGCATCTGTCCACTAGCAGCTGTGCATTTAAATATAGTCTCTCCTGCACGGGAGGTCCTGTCAAGGATGCAGCTTCCCTTGGCTTTTTTGGTGCTGATTTATCACAGCTTCAGAAAGTAGCATAAGCTAGATAATCCCCTTGAAATACTTAGTGCTTGAAGACCTCAGGAGACCTAGCAGCATGACCAGACACATAATACCTCCCAGGGAAGTAGTCACAGGACAAGGAAAACAAACCAAGTGACACAAAAGGATGTTCACCCAAGAACATCAGATCCTGCAGCTGCACAGCCTTGCTGGGATGAGTCCTAACCTGTCTCCCCTCTCTCTTTCCTTCCTCCAAGCTCTGTAGTGTTGTGAGCACACATAATACACAGGGGGCTAATTGCTGTCCCCGTGCTTTGGTTGGAGGCAGCTCCAGCATGGGAGATAGGTTGGTGACCCCTCAGGGTGACTGCAGATGCACCTACCCCCCAGCACCACCCTCCCTGTGGTGATCTCAGAATTTCTGGAGAAATAGCAGCTGCAGAAACACCACTGTTGCATGCCTTTTGGTAGGGTGACAGGCAATGGTAGGACATCAACGTGATAGAAAGATTGAGAAGAAAATAAAAATCTACACACTTATCTGACTGCCAATAACCTTTAGAAAAATGGTACCTAAGTTTGCTCTAATCCATATGTTCCATCAGTAAATTCCTCTAGTAATATCACCCCTACGTCATATTTACTTTCCAATGGGAATTAATGAAATTTTTAACAGTAAAGTTGTTTACTCTGTAAGACTTGTGATGAGAAAGGTACCCACTGTCACTGTAGGTAAATGGATGACAAACAGCTGGTAGGTAGGTACTCCAAAGACAATAAATACAGTTCCTTGAAGTTATTTTGGGGGAGATAGATTTTTAAGCACTTTATTCTGTACCTAACACACTGTGCTAGGACTTGCTAGTTAATCATGAGAAAAGGCAAATACAAAATTGAAAGTACTATTGAATTGTTGAAAGGGGAATGGAAAAGTCAAATTGAATTAGAAATAACTCTGAGATAAAACACAATTATCAGCCAACTTGTAAAATACTAATATGTTATTAAATTGAAGCTATAGTAAGTGCTTAAAAACATCTCCAAAGTCTCTCTAGAACTTATTCTGAGTTAAAAAATAAATCTCTATGCAACATCCTAATACACTCAAATATTTCAGGAACTTTATAATTTCTAATCTAAATATAGTACAATAGAAAAAGCAATGGATTTATAGTTACTACCTGGGTAATCTTGGGAAAATTACTTAATTTTTCTGGGCCTCAGTTTATTAATCTATAAAAGGATTTTGGATTACATGGCCTCAATCAATCAATGAGTATTGATTTATTAAACACACGTCTATGTATCTCTAGTATATAGAATAATACCTTTCCCAAAGTATGTCCTTTAAGGATTGAGGAATGAATGGATGAATAAACTATAAAACAGAATGCAATATGATAATTGTAGCACTGCTAGTCATTTAGTTTTCATTTATAAATTAATTTTCCTTGGTAATTCTTTAAATATGTCAAAATAGCACTTGATTTATTTCTATCATCTTCACTAAATTCTTCTGAGAAGCAACATCTCAAATTAATTCAACATATATTTGCTAAGTTTCTATTGTGAACTTTGCATTGTGCTGGGTGCTATTAGGACTAAGGCACAGACACAATATAAAAGATTTACTTGGCCCATGCCCTCAAAGAGCTTACTATTTTGTTGCTGAGATGGAAATTCTGGTCATTGGAGAGTGCTTTTATGTCATGAGATTGCCATGATGAATCAAAGACTAGGACATTTAAATAATTTTATGCCTATGGATGTAGCACTAGCAAGAACTTTTGTGTGTGTTTTAAAGACTATTAGTATCTTAGACTCAAAGTAGAGAAGAATATTTACATTTCATGAATTTCCATTGGTTCCTCAAGAATTGCTAGTACTAAAATATTTATAGCAGTTCTTTTTTGTGATGACAAAGGAATTGATGGGATGCCCATCAATTGGGGAATGACTGAACAAGTTGTGGCATATAAGAGAATACTATTGTGCTCTAAGAAGTGATGTGCAGGATCTTTCAGAAAAATCTGGAAAGGCTTACATGAACTGATGTCAAGTAAATTGAGCATTGCCAGGAAAACATTGTACAGATTAACGGCTATATTGTGTGATGATCAACTGTGAATGACTTAGCTATTCCTAGCAATACAATGATTTAAGACACTTCCAAAGAACTTATGATGAAAAATACCATCCACCTCCAGAAAGGGAAAACTGATGAAGTCTGAATGCAAATTGAAAAATAAAATTTTTTGAAAACTTTATTTTTCTATTTTTTTGGTCTGTGTTTTCTTTCACAACATAACTAATATGGAAATATGTTTGCATGATTGCACGTTTAACCTATATGAAATTGTTTGCCTTCTCAATGAGGAAGGGAGAAACAAAGAGAATTTGGAACTCAAAACTTTGAAGAACAATTATTAAAATTTGCTTTTCCATGTAATTAGAAAAAAAATTTCTAAAAAGAATTGCTAGTACTATGTACATAGATCTCTAATATAAGATAGCTTTCCCTATCTTCAAGTCCTTGTAATTACATTTTTTAATATCTGGTCATCTCTGCCCAATTGACAGAACATCTATCTTTTTGCTCTTCATAGTAACCTAAATCAGATACCCATGTGGGTAGAATGGAACTTGGAAATTAATTAGTCTATCTCCTTATCTTTTGAAAGTATTGCCTTTAAATCACTGAGGGCAGAAAAAAAAGAGCATTTACAAATCTAATTGTGGGGAAATTCTTCCCTATATATAATCTTCATTCCTATGTTTACATTATAAGCCCCTTTCTTCCTATTTTGCTTTCCATGGATCTAGAGAATAATTTAATGCTCTCTTCTCTGAAGAGTGGGAATTTTCACTTGTTTGAGATATGTGGAACTTTTGCAGTCTTGTTTCTACTCTAATCATTCAGTAACATCTGCTCTTTCTAAAGTTACTAATGATCTTTTAGTTTCCAAACTAATGTCCTTTCTCAATCCTTATCATTATTGATATATATTTTTTATCTTTCTCATTGATAACTCTTTTCTCTTAATGTTTTCATGATACTGCTCTCTTCTGTTCTTCTCTTATCTGTAAGATAATTCCTTCTCTATCTCCTTTTCTGGATCTTCACCAGGTCACATTTGCTAATTGTGGGTATACCCTCCATACTCTAGCCTGAGTTTTCCCTCTATACTATTCCACTTGAACTCATCTGCTTCTATTGTTTGAATTATCATAGATGACTCTCAGATTTATTTATTAATCAATAATCTCCCTTCTGACCTCCAGTCTCACATTTCTAGCTGACATTATACGGACTCCATATCTAAATGTTCTGGTAAAAAAAAAATTAAACACAGTATGTTTAAAAATGAACTTGTCGGGACAGTTAGATGGTGAAGTGGAATTAAGAGGGCCCGAGTTCAAATCCAGCTTCAGATATTTACTAGCGGTGTGATCTTGGACAAGTCACTTGATTTTGATTTCTTCCCCCAACCCTGCAAATTTAACTTATAATTTCCCTTCCACTTTTTTCCTAAAATCCTTATTAAAGTTGGGAACATCCCAGACTCACAACCTAAATGTCATCTCTGATTCCTCATTCACTCTCACTCCTGTGCCCCATATCCTATCAGTTATCAAAACCTATCATTTTTACCTTTGTGTCATTTCTTGTATTGGCTCTGATGTGAGCTTGCCATTTTCCAAGGTATTAATGCTTACCATCAGTGTCTATAACTGAGTATATGCTTAATAAATGCTAATTAATTACTAACATCACACCACTCCAATGCCTCCTTTTCACCCTCTAGTGAAATGTTATTACTGTCAAACATAATTTTTATTAGGTTTGATTAGCCATAGTTACATCTCTATAACAAGGTACAAAAATCAAATTAAAAAAGTAAGGTCCTTATTCCTCCACGTACTTATTACATCTCTAAAATTATAAGGAAGGCTGAATGGTACAGTGGTAAAGACTTCTGGGTTTGGAGTCCAAGGTTTTTGATTTAAATTCTAGCACTGTCATTCATAATCTATTTACTAATTATTGAGCACAAATCCTAATCTCTGAAATTTTTGGTTTTTTTATTATTAAAAATGAGGAAATAGGACTCAATTATCTTTGGAATATCTTACAGCTATAAACTTATGATCCTACAATTCTATCTAAAAGTTTTACTTTGGGGCCATGTGTTTTCTGAGACTTTTCCATATAAGCAGAGCATCTTTGTATGAGAACAGGTGGACACGATCTCCTAGGCAAACTCCCTTTGCTACATCCTGTTTATTTTCTGAAATGCCCAACATTGTACAATTGTTTTATTATATAATTCTTCCATAAATAAACTCAAACCCATCTTCATAGTACCTTCTTTGGAAATATGAACAAAAATATTGACAAGGACACATTGCTGAAACTAGGAATACTACATATTCAGCAATAAAGATCAATCCTCAATATTTGTGCATTTAACTTTAGTGACTTCAACCCCTGATGTGATTTTCTTAGTAACCTCATTTGTACTTTTGAGCTGGCAACTGTGCACATTTAAAACTCTCTGTAGCAGAGAAAAAAGTGAGATGTGATGCCTGTAAGTCTGTGAAAAAGCTGGTATTCTTCCTTTGAGCCTTCAGTAGTTCTACCTTGCTGCTGTGAAGAACTTCCTGTGTATTCACCACATATTTTGATTGCCTTTAAAACTCAAGTTCTGTGTTATAATTATTCCCCTAATGCATAATCAAAGTCCTTTGGGCCCTAAGCCCAACAGTGCCAAGTCAGAGATGTGGTTTAGTGAAAAAATAAAGGTGTTAGATAAACTTCATGCTAGAATGTCTGCAGAAAGATTAGTTTTTGATGGTCATGGGAACTTAACACCCCTATTTCCCATAGGTCCAATGTATTAACATTTACATTTTGCACTTTCACACTGTTTCTAGGAACATTATACCCCATGAAACCTGAGAATTGATTATATTTAGTAATCAATATGTAGGGAGATAGTGAGATTTTGAGATAAGGTATAACTGAAAAAACCCTGGATTTATGTATATATACAATAAATGGACAGAAATATGGATTAGAAGAGTAAAAGGCAATCAATGGTCTTGTCTCTTAGCTTTTGTTCTTGCTTATATTTGCATGTCAAGGTATACTATTAATCTCAGCCTTCACATTAGATCTATGGGATCTTAAAAATACTGTCCACAACATGGCTCTCTTCAACAATGAAATGTCTCAAACCAGTTCCAATTGTTCAGTGAAGAAAGCCATATACATCCAGAGAGAGGGATGTGAAATGTGGACCACAACATAACATTTTCATGCTCTCTATTGATGTTTGCTTGCATTGAGTTTCCTTTTTCAGATACTTTTTGTTCATGTAGATACAATTGTTCTTGCACAGCAAGATAAGTATGGAAATATGTATACATATATTTGACTTGTCTGTATTTTCATATAATTAACATGTAGTGGACTTCCTGCCATCTAGGGCAGGGGAGGAAACTGGGGGGGAAAATTTTGTAATAGAAAGCTTTGTAAGGATCAATGTTGAGGAACTACCCATACATATGTTATGCATATAAAAAGCTTTAATTTAAAAAAAATACTGTCCACAATTAAGTGGATGCCCATCAACTGAGACATGGCTGAATGAGCTATGGTATATGAATGTAATTGGTTATTATTGCCCTATAAGAAATGATGAACAAGATGATTTCAGAAAAGCCTGGACTGATGCTGAGTAAAGTGAACAGAACCAAGAGAACATTGTACACAGTAAAAGCAGGATTATATGATAATCAACTGTGATGGACTTGGCTCTTCTTAATAATGTGGTGATTCAAGGCAATTCCAATAATTTTGGGATGGAAAATGGCATTCACATTCAGAAAGAGAACTATGGATACTGAATATGGATCGAAGCATAGTATTTTCAACTTTTTTTCCTTTTTTACTTTCCTGTGGTTTTTTCCCTTTTGGTCTGATTTTTCTTGCACAATATGACAAATATAGAAATATGTTTAGAAGAATTGCATATATTTAACCTATGTCAGATTACATGTTTTGGGGAATGGAGAGATAAGAGAGGGAGGGAGAAAAATTTGAAACAGTCATAAAAATGAATGTTGGAAACAACATTATTTGGGGGGAAAGACTATTGAAATTTTTTTAAATTAAAAAAATAAAAAATAATTTCAACAATAACAAAAAAATATTGTCCAAAAATAGTTTTGGGGAGCACAAGATCTCCATTATACTTTACATGGAAATTAGAAGGAATTTTCCAACCCTGAATCAGCTAATTTGCCTAGGGTCATGGACTTTGGATTAGTAATAGTTATAAGTAGTCAAAATAATAGAATCAGACTTAGTATGGGGATGTTTTGGCTAACTTTTCTTGGCTATCTCTTAGCCAATTATAGTGGCTCCTTGGATGGAAACCAAAAGGGCTATAAACATCCATTTCTCAAGGGGAAGTTTCCCTGTCACCACAACTCAGTAAATGGAAAAAGAGAGCCAGGAGAAAGGTTCGGAGAGCAGAAATACTAAATAGAGGGTGAAGGTACAATACAAAACAGTGACCTAAGATCCAGCTGACACAATAGGCTCTGAAAGGTGATACACCTAGCAAAGTGTGATGATAGCAAAAAGCAGCATGATATCACCAAAATACACTGATAGTCTTGTGGCCACAGAATTGCTCTGACCAAAGGAGTGCCCTGATCAGTGTGTTCCTGGCCCCTGTGTCTTCCACATATATCCATTTAACTGACATTTGACTTTCTTTCTTGACATTACCTGTTGCCAAAGGTCGTCTCTCTCTTTCCATGTTCCACATTCACATACGGTCTCTCTGTGTGTGCCTTCTCTCCCTCTGGTTTTATGGTAATTTGTAGAGTGTATACATATGCTCAAAGAAAACTCTTCTTTGCTATGTTCTTTGACTTAATGTCTTTTGCTTTAAATGCCCTATGGCTGAAGGACTAATACATTCTCTGGGTTTTTGAGGTATGGTTTTGAATACTTTATACTTGGGGAAGTCTTTATAGAGGCCCACAGTGGTAGGATTTTGGTGCTATAGATATCCTACAGATTAAATAATATGTATGAAAAAAATGAAAATTCACCTTATCATATAAAGTTCATATAATAAGAACAAATTTTTCAGTCTTGTATAAAATGGCATTTTAAATCAATACATATCAGTTGCATTTGAAAAACATAATAACAATGTATAGACCTTTTGAAGCTCTTGAGCAGGAAATTAACTAGAATATGACTTGGGAAAATACATGAAGAAGTCACTGTAAGTCAAAAGATCTGGGTAATTTCAGCACCCATATACAGTAAATGAATACTGGTGATAATTTATAATAATGTATATATGTATATGTATATATATATTATAATCTCCTACCCAAACATTATAAAAAATGTGTCTGCTACAGGTTCTGTTAATGTATTTATCATTTAAGATAGCCTTAAAAAGTGTGAGACCAGATTTTTGAAGAACACAATATTCTAAATATTAAACTTTCTTTGGGATGGAGCCCAGAGTGAGGTTCTGTGAACATAAAATATTTACCTAATCCCTAGGGTAAAGCTACTGATGAAACCCAGCCAAGCCTGAAAACCCACTTGAGATCCTCATGAATCTTAGGCCCTTCAGTCCTTACTCTGTAGATGAGCCTTGAGGGGTTCCTTCAGTGAAAAGCTATTCAGGAGAGTGATTATTACTACTAGCTAAAGTATTCACATAATGCTTGATGCTGTCTTAAATTCAAAGGTGAGAAAATGACTGACAGTATTTTCAGTGAATATCAGATAAAAGGAACACCCTGAAAACAGGATAAAGAAGCCAATCAGAGCTAAGGGTTCTCATGAAGAGACTACAGGATGAGCCCAGAGAGGCTCCATCATTGACTTTGTGATTTGTAGTAGAATAAACTCTCAAACTGAAATTCAGACCCCCTTCCAATTTTCCTTAGAGGTTGATGAAATCCAACTTCTCAATCCTTAATCTATCCTTTTCTAAATTAATGCTATCTTGATTGACACCCTGGAAATCTAAAATGTACAAAGAGAACACCAAAAGATAAATCATTACATTGAGGGACAAAAACATCCTCCTATTTCCCTCCTCTTAATGGATTTTAAACAGTAATCAGCTCATCATATGAAACATTATTTAATTAAATGAAATTACTAAGCCTGAAGTTAGGGGCAGGATCCCAAGATTGCCTCCCAGAAGAGAAAAATATTTGCTTTTCTCCTACAAAGTGGCTCAAGGTGACAATTATTTAGGCCAACCTCAACTAACTGCTGATAAAAATTGCTGGATTATCTTCCTGTAGTAATCTGTTTTATTGGCCACTGTCTGCATATGCATTTATTTGAACTTGAAATCTGGATGGGTTACAGTACCCCCACCAAAAATAAAAGGCTAGTTAATGGAAAAGAGGTGAGGTAATTTTCTGAGTCACTGATCTAGGAACTAATCATTAATCAGAATCATGTTCTGCAAAATATTCGACTTTACAAGATAGTAGTTGGTTTCATAGGATTTGGAATCTGGTATTTCAGGCACATTCTCCAGCTCCCCTCCCCAACTGCTGATTTTATGACCTCTTTTATATTTGTACCCTTCTCTCCTCTGACACTGTTATTACCCTGGTCCAGATCCTCAACACCTCATGTCTGGATTGTTGCAATTGCGTGCTGATTGTCAGATCAATTGAGTCTCTATTCCAATCCATCCTTTACTCATCTGTCAAAGGGATCTTCCCAAAGTACAGATCTGATCATGCTTCTCCCTCACTCCAGATATTATCCAATGAATTCCAATGGCTATTATTTGCAAAATCAAATATAAAACTGATTTGTCTTTTAAAGCCATATATACTACTTTTTCTATCTAATTTCCTATAGTCCTTCCCCAATGTCCTCCTTGTTCTTCATCTCCCGAATCTGGGTATATTCACTTGCTATTCCTCAAGCATAGAGTACTGTTTCTTGTTTCTTCCCCCTCCCAATTTCCCTACCTGTCTTCAAAGATCAACTAAAATCATGCCTTCAAGACAATTTTCCAAATCCCCATTAATACTGATGCTTCCCCTCTCTTGTTTATCTCTAATTTATCTCATAAATAGATATTTGTATATAGTTGTATCTCCATTAAGCTTCTTGAGAATAAGGATTGTCTTTTGCCTTTAACTGAATACATAGAACAGTGCCTGGTAAATGTTAAAGCAGTTAATATTTGTTGATTGACTGTTCCATATTATTACTTAGATCCATGAAAATAATTATGAGAATATCAATGAGAACAATGAGTCCTGTCATATCTGACTTGTTTAGAAAACCCAATGCAATAGAAATAGTATAGCTTTTGTTCACTATATCATGTCCAGTTGTCATGTCCTTATTTAGGAAGTCTTTTACTTAAAAACATGATTCCCTTTAATGTCTCCTCCAAAATTTTGTTTTTTTTTTTAAAGTAGAAAATACCCCACAAAAGACTGAGAAGGCTAGATCTGTGATATAATGCACATGTAGATTACTGTATTCATAGTTGGTAAAGCACTTTGGAACTGTTGAATAATTATTCTTACTTGTGTTATTAGTAATAACAAAAAAGTTTTCTCTGTCTTTTATGGGCTTTTTGTATTAACCACAATTTCTTCTACTTGATTTTTTTTATGTCCCAGAGTGAAGGTAAGAAAACACACACAGAGAAATACAAACATATATTTTGGCTTTCCTAATATCCAGACCTGCTTTTATAACTCAGGGAAAATATCACCACCTCAAGCTTTATGTTAGCTGAAAAGAAAATTTCTTTACCAGAGTTTTAGCTAGGACTCTATCACTCAAATAACAAGCCCAAAGGCAGATATTTTCCCATTAGTGGCTAGAAATATCAGACAGCAGATGTTAAGCAAATGTTATTTTTACCCCATTGCTTCTCTTACCTACCTATGCTAACAGACAAGAACTATTTTCATAGACTAGAAAATGTCTAAGATAGAAGGGACCTCAGAGAGTCCAAACCTCTATTGTACAAATGAGGAAAATGAAATTTGGAGAAATGACATGATTTTGCCCAAGGATATCTATCTGAGGGGGCTGAGCTAACACTAGAACTCAAGCAGTTGACTAGTAGTGTAAAGGACATTGGATATGAATTCAAAGAAGTAGGTTCAAATTCTAGTAGTGACATTTAATTACTAATTGATGTTGAGTGTCTCTCCAGACCTCATTTCCCTCTTCTGTGTAGTGCCTATCAGTTAAGACTTATTAAATACCAATATGTGCCAGACACCATGTCAAACACTGGGGATAAAAAAGAGGTAAAAGGCACACTTTGCCCTTAGGGAGCCCATAATCTAATGGGAGGAAGAAATTACATGCAAACATGTATAAAGCAAGATGT
Organism: Myrmecobius fasciatus; assembly: GCA_023553655.1. Lineage (NCBI taxonomy): Eukaryota > Metazoa > Chordata > Mammalia > Dasyuromorphia > Myrmecobiidae > Myrmecobius > Myrmecobius fasciatus. The sequence goes on along the minus strand of JAJPUD010000423.1, from coordinate 64,158 downwards.
GAGGCCCTAGAATTGAGAGGCTGGAGAAGAAATCCAATAAAATTGGATTTTAGTTGGGATTTAAAGGAGGTCAGGAAGTCAATCTGTGGAGCACAGGAAAGAATACATTATACACATGGGAAGAGACAGAGAAAATATCCAGAGGAAATGGAGTCTCTTGTTAGTGGAACACATAGGAGGTCAATGTTACTGGATCAAAAAATACCTATTAAGGAGTAACGTGTAAGAAGATTGAAAAGAGAGCTATCCCAGGTGCAGGCTACTCTCTGTGTCCACAGCCACTAAAAGCCCTAAGTCATGAGCTCCCATCGATGTGTTAACCTTAAGAGCAAACTATAGGTCATTCAAATCAAAGACATTTAATGAAATAGTATACTTTAAGGTAGCAGTAGAAATTTCTTCCATAAACCTGGGGTATACTCTGCTATTAATACTTAAAGTTATCACTGGAAAGAGTGGCCGCATGTAAAGAATGCAAATGCCCACACAGAGGGAACATTTGCTGTCAGGCACACATTTTAGGGAACATATGTGGGTAAGGGCACACTCATGGAGAGAAGCAATAACACCTTTGACACTGGAAGAGCACTCACATCTGATGATGTAATCCTCCTGCTCCCAATGATCAGATCTGAAGTCTCTCCTGAATGTAGTTTCTGCCAGCTGACCAGTGCCTGGAAGGCAGAGCCTAGAACAAAGACCCTGGAAGCGTTGATTGTATGAAGAATACAGAAAAAAAAGAGAGACCAACTGATTGTAGGGGTCGTGAATGAGAATCAGGGTCTAGAATAAACAGAAAAGAAGATGGATAATGAAGAGAGTGAGAAAATTCCTTTTTTGGAAAACAGTGCAAAGAATGAAATTTAAAAACCAAATGAACAGGAGTAATGGGGAAACAGGCACATTGATAGTACTGTGAATTCCAGCCATTTTGGAAAGCTTGTTGGAAATGTGCTCCAAAAGTCAGTAAACTGTTCATTGTCTTAGACCCAGGAATATCACTACCAAGTCTTCACCATAATGGGAATAAAAAGGAAAAATAATCCTAAGTACACAAATTTATAGCAACTCTTTTTGTAATGTCAAAATTAGAAACTAAGGGAGTGATCATTATTTGGAAAATGGTTGAACAGATGATTGTAAATGAATGTAATGGAATTCTTTGTTCAGCCATTTCAATCATGTCTGACTGTGAGTCTATTTGGGGCGCTGTGGCAAAGATACTGGGAGTGATTTGCCATTTCCTTCTACAGCTCATTTTACAGATGAGGAACTGAAGCACACAGGGTTAAGTGACCTGCCCAGGGTCAACACAGTAAGTGTTTGAGTTCAGATTTGAATATTTACAATATTACCTAGTTTCTCTAAAGGAATTCCATCATGGTGTAAGAAATTATGAAAGGGATAATTTCACAGAAACTTGGAAAAATGTACGAAATGACACATATTTAAACATGTAGAAGAATTTGTAATGTCATTGTAAAGACAAACATCTTTGAAAGACTGAAGAAATTCTGCCTAATGCAATGACCAACCATAATTCTAGGAGAATTACATAGATGATGAAGTTCTACCCAGTTCCTAGAAGAGAGGTGAGTATACAAAGTATAGAATGAGATGGAAGTTTTGAAAAATGGTCATTGTGAGAATTTGTTTTGCTTCACTATGCATATTTGTTATAAGAGTTTTGATTTCTTTTTATAAAGGAAGATGAGAGGAGAAAGAGAAGAAATACTTACTGAAAAGTTTTTTTTTAAATGAAAAGGAATCACAATAGTTTAGCAATCAGAACCTGTTTTTTTTTTTCCAGTTCACTGACATGTAGTTAGTTAATTTGGATTTGGTAGCTTGAATTCATCCAGGACAGCTAGGTGGTCTCATTATCCCTTTAATTATCTTGTGTTTCAATTGTCCATTATTCATTTTTGTTTTGTGTTTTCCAAATCCTAAGATCATTCTCTTTAAAAGAGCAGAGGCAGAAAAAGAATTGAGTATTTCTATTTCTCTTTATCATTTTTCATCATTCCTTGTATCCTTGGTTGTTTCCATTTTTGTCCAACATTACTAAAGATATACTTTGTGTTATCTTTTTATTTCCTTACCAACTTCAGCTTACACTGAACTTTCTTTCATATAGTTCACACAATCTTTATAGAACACTAGGTAACCTTGAAACTATGCTTACAGAATAATTTCATATGACCCTTACAGATTCTCTGATGTTACAGTTTTTCACTGATGATCAATTCTTTACTTGTTTTCTATCTACTTAACATTCCTTTTAAAAATCTAAGTTGATCAAACAGTTCCCTGAATATTTACACAAGTCTTTTTAAGCAACATCCCTCATCAAAAAAAATTTTTTTTGTGCCTTCAGCGTTATATTCTTGAGCTCTATCTAATCTTTCCTGGGTTGATTTCCTTTGTCATCAAGTCAATAGCATTTGTAATCACCTACTATGTACCAGGCACCATACTAAATGATGAGAAAATAGAGCGTAGAATTTTAGAATGTAGAATTTCATCTTTCTTCTGAATTCTTAAAAATGTGTTCACAAATTTAGAATGAATATGAGATTAGATCCATATCTTTTCTCTTCTTTTACTAGGGTTAGATATAGTTACCAGTTTCCTTCAATAATCATTTCTTCTTTGATACTGAGAATCAGATGCAGTATAGTAGTTCCCCCCTTATTTTTTACCTTTTAGAGAATGAAATTATCATTAAAGAAGCCCAAGAAAGTACTAATTTTTCTGTTTTGGGCAGAAAGAGTTCGAGTAATTATAAAGGCTACCATGACAATATCAGTGAGGATTCTTCCTCCAGTTATCTTCACCCAAATGCTAGCAATCATATTTTTCCTTCTCTACATATCTTTTCATAAGGCTATCTTTTGAAAATATAAAATATCTGTTTACTGACCCCCTCCCCATTTTATCAAATTCCTTTTAAATAAGGTAACCTTTCCTGAATGATATTCTAGTCATGGATGCCATTCTACCAAATTTCAATGAACCCTATCATGACAAATTTGTCACCTGTGGTCAAGATCTCCAGTCCCATTAGTTTGTTGCCCATACTATGTGAATTTGTACATAGATATCTGAGATGCTTTATTGTTAGCAAATTGTTAAGCAGCATCGCTTTTTATTCCTTATCAAAGTAGTTTTTATGGCTGCTTTCAGGATTACATGATTGAATGCTGCTCCTTCTTCTGGGTTGATTTCTTTACTGTCAAGTCATTACTAATCACATACTTTTGGTTTTTTAATGCTATGAATTACTCATCATCACTATCACTATTCTTTCTATATTGTAAACTGCTATTTATGATTTCTATCTTGGCAGATTTTTATCTGGAAAGTTTTAAATTCTCTTCCTTTTTACTCTAAAGTATAAATAATGTTATTCTGAATTTAACAATTACCAAATAAAATGAACACTTCCCATATACTCAATAAAACAGAAAAAGGAGATTGTATATGAAAGTGTGAATCTCATTTATATAAAGACTTTTTGATTATAATTACAGGAAAGCACAATCTTACCAACTCTCATTAAGGGTACTATTATTTTTATATTTTGAACCATGATCCAGAAATCCAAATTTCAAACTCTGATACCATCTTTTAAAGCAGCTATACATCTCCCTCATGTCATTTTCTTTTTGAAGCCCTTGCCTATAATTGGCTATAGTTATAAAAACACTACTGGAGTTTTTAATCAGAACTTCAAAATCCATAGTAATGTTTTCTATATCCCTTCCAGCAATAAAGCTTGTCTCCATGTGAATTGCTGGAAGTGAGGAGCAGTTTGACAAATCTTGACAGCATCTCTGTTTTTTCTTTAATCTCAAATTAAAGCATCGGGGAAGAGGACATAGGCTCACTGATAGCTGCTTCAGTTACCAATCACCTGAGTTTTTTCCCCCTTCTTTGTTGGATCTCTCTTTAGAGAGAATCTGTGGGTCCTTATCATCTTTCCTTAGCCAACAAGGAACTACTTATTCCTCAAATGATCTAGCTCTTCCCTTACCCTGGCTATGGGAACTTTGCCCTCTGCTCTTCAGCTATCGTCCCTGATCCTAGTTTTCTGTACTGGTCTAAAATCAGGACTAACTGAAATACAGAGATAAAGGAAGGAAGAAACACTAAGTCAGGCATGGAGACAGAAGAGTTTTGGCCCATTGGATCAGAGAGAATTTTTCAGTTGCAAAGGGAACAGATATGATAAGTTTGGGTGATGGACTGAGAGTCAGGAAGATCTGGCCTTCACAGGGTTGTCATGAAAATAAAAGAAAATAACATATACAAATCATTTTATAAAATTTAAGGTGGTATACAAATGTGAGATATTATCATTATTGCTATTATTATATTATCATTATTATTTACAAAATCAATGATTTTCCATATGAGGAGATTTTATTGATACCCAAAAGATACCATTTTTCCCAAATGTATCTATCTTCCCATCTGTGGAGAAAGGTTTGAAATTTTGCTATTAAGGAATAAAACTTTCTATTCTAAAATTAGTGATAAAGTTTAAACTTTAAATATCTCTGAGAAAGATAGCACAGTAGCTTACACTTATGCTAATTTATGAACAAAAATATTCAGATCCTGGCTTTCAAAAGAAGGCCCTTCTGGGAGGCAGGAGGACACTGGTTGGCCCATGTTGTCCTGCTTGTAAGTGGAAGATAACAGAAAAGCACTGAGCAGAATAGTCTCTTTTCTATGGCAACAGTTTTTTTTTTTGCTTTTTATTTATTTATTAAAGCTTTTTATTTACAAAACATATGCATGGGTAATTTTTCAACACTGACCCTTGCAAAACCTTCTGTTCCAAATTTTGCCCTCTTTCCCTTCTCCCCCCACCCTAGATTGGATATGTAGTCCAATACATGTTAAATATGTTAAAATATATGTGAAATCCAATATATGTTTACATATTTATAGTTATCTTGCTGCACAATAAAAATCGGATCAAGAAGGAAAAAAACTGAGAAAGAAAAGAAAATGAAAGCAAACAACAACAGAAAGAGTAAAAACGCTATATTGTGGTCCACAATCCTCTCTCTGAATGTAGATGGTTCTCTTTTCATCACTGAACAATTGGAACTGGTTTGAATCATCTCATTGCTGAAGAGAGCCACATCCATCAGAATTAATCATCATATAGTCTTGTTGTTATCGTTTATAATGATCTCCTGGTTCTGCTCATTTCACTCAGCATCAGTTCATGCAAGTCTCTCCAGGCCTCTCTGAAATCATCCTGTTGGTCGTTTCTTATGAACAATAATATTCCATGACAGTCATATACCATAATTTATTCAGCCATTCTCCAATTGATGGGCATCTATCTGCTGGATCAAAAGGTATGCGCAGTTTGAAAACTTTTTGAGCATAGTTCCAAGTTACTCTCCAGAATGGTTGATCTATTCACAGTTCCACCAACAATGTATCAGTGTCCCAATTTTTCCACATCCCCTCCAACATTCGTCGTTATCTTTTCCTGTCATCTTAGCCAATCTGAGAGGTATGTATTGATATCTCAGAGACAACAGTATTTTTTTAAGAATTACCTTTCAGGAAAGCAATAAATTGGAAACATTTTTCTATTCAAAGGTTCTAATAAAGACCTCATTTCTAAAATATAGACTCAAATTTATAAGAATTCAAGGCATTCTTCAATTTATAAATGGTCAAAGGTTATGAATAGACAATTTTCAGATGAAGAAATTGAAACTATTTCTAGTCATATGAAAAAAGTCACATGCTCCAAATCACTATTAATCAGAGAAATGCAAATTAAGACAACTCTGAGGTACCACTACACACCTGTCAGATTGGCTAAGATGACAGGAAAAGATAATGACGAATGTTGCAGGGGATGTGGGAAAACTGGTATACTGATACATTGTTGGTGGAACTGTGAACGGATCCAACCATTCTGGAGAGCAATCTGGAACTATACTCAAAGAGTTATCAACCTGTGCATACCCTTTGACCCAGCAGTGTTTCTACTGGGCTTATATCCCAAAGAGATCTTAAAGGAAGGAAAGGGCCCCACATGTGCAAGAATGTTTGTGGCAGCCCTTTTTGTAGTGGCTAGAAACTGGAAACTGAATGGATGCCATCAGTTGGAGAATGGCTGAATAAATTATGGTATATGAATGTTATGGAATATTATTGCTCTGTAAGAAATGATCAGCAGGATGATTTCAGAGAGTTTTGGAGAGACTTGTATGAACTGATGCTGAGCGAAATGAGCAGAACCAGGAGATCCTCATACACGGCAACATCAATATTATTTGATGATCAATTCTGATGGATGTGGCTCTCTTCAGCAATGAGATGATTCAAACCAGTTCCAATTGTTCAGTGATGAAAAGAGAACCATCTATACCCAGAGAGAGAACTATGAGAACTGAGTGTGGATCACAACATTGCATTCTCACTCTCTCTGTTGTTGTTTGTTTGCATTTTGTTTTCTTTCTCAGTTTTTTTCTTTCTTGATTAAATTTTTCTTGTGCAACAAAATTACTGTATAAATATGTATGTATATATTGGATTTAACATATATTTTAACATATTTTACATTTTTGGACTACCTGTCATCTAGGGGAGGGGATGGGGGGGGAAAGAGGGGATAATTTGGAACAGAAGGCTTTGCAAAGGTCAATGTTGAAAAATTCCCCATGCATATGTTTTGTAAATAAAAAGCTTTCAAAAAAAACTACCTTTCACATCCAATTTGATAACTTTAGCATCTTGTTTGTGGCTTTTCATCTCATTCCATCCTTCTCCCTACTAATGGTTCATACTGACCTAGCTTTGACATTCTGGCATCTCTTATCTTAAATGTATACCTCTACCACTCCTAATTTTGATGTTTATTTCGTGTTGTATAGTCCATTTTTTTAATTTTAAATTTTTATCATCAATTTACAAACTACTTTTAGCAAAGAAACTCATTTATATGTCATAGGAAAACAAATCAAATCATACATAGGCATATGTGTATATATGTATATCTATACATATATTTCAAATATTCCAGACAATAGAGAATAAATGATCTTCCCCTTGGAAGAGAGTCAACTTAGCTCAACTGAGAGAGAGAGAGAGAGAGAGAGAGAGAGAGAGAGAGAGAGAGAGAG
>JAJPUD010000423.1:0-56985 GCA_023553655.1 Myrmecobius fasciatus | reverse complement strand
AGAGAGAGAGAGAGAGAGAGAGAGAGAGAGAGAGAGAGAGAGAGAGAAGATTTTGACATTTTTCCCCATTTTGGTTTTCTGACTGCCTCTTTTATATGAGAATTTTCTTGGTATTTCTTCTGATATCCTGAGTTAGGAGATAAGACTGAGTTGCCACTTGGTTGGTGTTCAGTGAAGTCTCAGCAGTACAAACAGCTTAATCATTTTTTTAAACTTTCTGTAGTCTTCCTTGTAAGTACTTTCCAATATTTGTATGATGACTACTCTTGAAAACCTCAGGTAAAGAATAGTGTGAATTTTTTTAGCTCAGCCCCTCCTGTGGTTGAGCCAGCTCCCTAATCACTTGGCAGTTGCCCAGCTTCTTTGTGTGTACCTGCAGATTGCCCTGCTTAAGGACTGTGATCACATTTGGATGTGACAACTCCAATAGAGCTTTATAGGATGTGACTCTAGCTAGAACTTCAATGTTAGAGGTAAATGGCTTCAGTTAGAGACCAAGTCCCTGAACACTTCATTAGCCTGATGTGTGGAGTAAATAACACATTCAATTTCTATAACACCACTGTCAAAAACAAGGCTTACAAGCTCCCTTTATGTGTTGACATCTTAAATATTGACTCATCTTCAAACCCATAATACTTCTTAAATTTTGTTCTTCCAAAAAGCCCAGATCAATACCAGGTATTTGCTCGGTCTATGGCTGATTTCCTTACTGGGTTTCATTTATATGGTTGAGAAGAAGACAAAAGCCAAGAGTTTCTTTCCAATGTGGGGCATTTAGTGTTGTTCCTATGTGTGGTTGGATATTATACCCCACTGAGGTAGGTAGGTAGGCTGTCAATGGATAGAATGCTAGGCCTGGAGTTAGGAAACACCAAGTTTAAATCTGATTTTGAACACTAGCTATGTGACCTTATCCAACTCATTTAATTTCTGACTGCAGCATTTACCTCAGAGGATTGTTGTGAGAATCAAATAAGATATTTGTGAAGAGCTTAGCATGGGGCCCATCATGTAACAAGGTGCTATACAAATGCTTATTTCCTTCCTTCTCAGACTCTGCCCAGCCACCTTATAAATGATCACAAGGGAATGAAGATAGATTGCTTTAAATCGATGCTTACTGTTGGGAATGCAGCTGAAAGCAGGTATCCCATTGTTTCAAAACCATAGCACCATTTTTGCAAGCTAAATAGGACACTAGAGCAGTGCTAGGGCCCTCCCTTGCTCCCTTCCTTCATAAATAGCTTTTATTTAGCTACCTTGTGTGGATCTGTGTGCTTTACTGTATTGGTCATGTATCTACATGGGTCTGTCTAGCTGTGTCTATCACTAGATATCTCTACAGTTTGTGTCATTTATCCTGGTGGTATGTTCATAAATGTCTAATAACCAGATTTCCCAAAAAAATGTACTTTTCATGTTAATCTGCATTATTAATATTTTTTCACCATTTAAAATATCTACATAATCAATAATAAATTAACCAAGTTCTGATTTGTGGCATTTGCCAGTTTCTAAGTTGTAAAGGGCAGTAAAGGGTAAAGTAGAGAGAGTGCTGGGCCTGGAGTCAGGAAGAATCATCTTCCTGAGTTCCATTCTGGCCTCAGACTCTTATCAGGTGTGTGACCCTGGGCAAGTTAATTTATTCTGTTTGACTTGGTTTCTTCATCTGTAAAATGAGCTAAAGAAGGACTAGAATTATGTACATCTGCTTCCCCACTCCTAAATATTGTTATCTTGGTGGAAATAATTTTTAGGCTTAAGCTGAGTTTCTGATTGATATTGCTTAATAGAAAAGTATTGCCCCAAGCTATATAGCCATAATTTAACTCCCTTTCCACTAAATTCTGGTGCCACAAAAACCACATGTAGCAAATAGCAAATAAACCCATTTAATCAAACCAATAACAAAAAGAAATCAGAGGAGTTATATAGATGAAATTATAATCAGAAAATACAGGACTGAATGAGCTCTCCCACTTGGAGCAACATATCTCAGAAAGGCCAAGAGAGAATATTCTCAGATCTCACCTCAAGGGGAAGTTCTCCAAATTGGAGATAAAGACATGATCCATTTGGTGGCTCCTCTAAATATTGCCTTTTTCCCAGAGACTTACTTTCCCTTCAGAGACTTCTCCCTGAAAAAGTGGAATTACATCTCCTCTCTTAAAATTAAAAGGCAGCCACAACATAGCATTTTAACGCTTTCTGTTGAGGTTTGCTTGCATTTTGTTTTCCTTCTCAGGTTGTTTTTTTTTCCTCTTTCTGGATCCAATTTTTCTTGTGCTGCAAGATAACTATATAGATATGTATACATTTATTGGATTTATCATATATATTAACATATTTAACATGTATTAGACTACCTGCCATCTAGAGGAGGGGATAGGGAGGAAGGAGTGAAAAATTTGGAACAGAAAGTTTTGCAAAGGTCAATGTAAAAAAAAATTTTCATATGTTCTATAAATAAAAAGCTTTAATAAACTAAAAAAATTAGAAATCAGAAGACTGATATTTCTTTTTTTAAGTTTTCTTCAACTGCCCTCTCAGGCAGACAAAATATATTGAGAAATCAATCTCCACCAAGGAGGAGAGCCCCATCAAATGGGCTTCAACTCATTAGTTACATTTGTATTTGATTTTTTTCCTTGATATTATATACCATGTTATTTATTATAAACATATGCATACATACATATATAAGATAAATATAAATTTATTGTCTCCGACGTAGGGCATCAGCTCCTTAAAAATACAACATTCTTTGCATTTATAGTCTAAGAGCCTTATATTGTATTGGAGCATTGTATATGCCTAAAAATTCTTATTGATTGATTGGTTAATGATAGAATAATTATCTTAAAGAATGATCCATTCAAAGATTCTTTTTTCTTGCTAAAAGTATTTTCTTCACTTTCATCTTTTGAAAAAAAAAGGTTATTTCATATATAATCTAGCTTAACTCCATCATTTTTGTGAAGAACTAGAAAGCTCAATATGACTTTAGTAGCATCATATAGCAGATTAGTGAAGCATGTGAAATAGGCAAATGAGAACAATTTGTTCCAATGGCCATAAAGGCAGCTGAAGCAGGTGCTGTGAGGTGCTTAGAGCTTGGTCAGTCCTTGAAGACTCCAACATCATTGCCCACTTGTCCTGACTTTCCCTTGCCACTGGGCTTTAATGATTCTGAAAGAGAAACTGAGGTTGACAATTTTGTACCATTCTGCCTCACTTAAGTCCCTGGTAGAGAACTGTTACTAGAATATTGATTGCATAGTAAATTAGGATAGAGGAAAAGTTTCTGAATGAAGTTGGCAAAAGGGTGATAATTCCTAAAAAGGTGAGGTGAGGCTGTGAGACAATAAAAGAAATTGAAGAGGTGGATTAATACAGAGGAAATTAAAGAGGGGGTCTTGTTCCAGAAAGGGAAAGGAAAGGGTACAAATAAAGAATATTACCTAGAGAAAGGATCTTGGGCAACCTCAGTTTGTCAATCCACTGGGAAAGGAAATGGTAAATCTAAATCATTCCAGTGTCTTTGCTGAGTAAATCACATTATAAGTCATAAAAAGTTGAATACAATTGAACTATTGAATAAGGTAAGAGGGACTAGAATATTAATTGGACAGTAATTTATGATAGAGGAAAAGTGGTAAGTAGATCAAATGTTTGCTGGCTAAGTTAGTTTATAAGATCTTTTGGCCCTTTTGCTGTAATGATCGCTTCAGATCAATTAAACTTTTTCAAAAAAAAGTAATGGTCAAAGTCAATTTATTTTATTTTCCATTTTCATTTCCTTTTTTTTTTTGAAGACTTGCTCAAATAGGTCAAGTTAGAGTAGGCAAAATTGTATGGGGTGTCTTTTCTTATCTTTATCTTTTTCTCAAATTAGATGGTGATTTTTTTATAACCAAAGCAGCACCAAGAAGTTGCTTTATTGTTTCCATCGTGGCTGACTCTTCATGATCCCATTTGGAGTTTTCTTAGCAAAAATATTGTAGTGGCTTGCCAATTCCTTTTCCATCTCATTTTACAGTTAAGGAAACTGAGGCAAACAAGATTAAATCCTTCCCTGTTTCTCTCTTCTTGGATAAAGTGGGCTCAAACTCAAAGCAGTTACTTCTTGGGTCTGGGAGGAAATGTTGTAGTTTTTGTTTTTCCTATATCTTCTGAGTCAATATCTCATGGAAAAAAAAACTTTTAAAAAATACATAGAATACAAGATAAAGTTCCAGAATTAAGGATGTGCATTTAATGGATTCAAATTTCATGTGGTTTGAAATTTGAAGGCAAGAGATGCCAATAGATCCTGCTAGACCAGCTTTATATATTTTTTGCTATGGAAATTAATTTGTTTTGCTTCTGAGTCAACCAGACTTCCTTTCTTTTAAAACATTGCCCTTCATATAGAGAAAACAGATAAATGAAATGATCAGGAGAGATCAGTTTGGTTTGGTTTCATTATCCACCAGTGGCACTGGGAAAGGCTAAATTAACAGAATGTTAGTTTTCAGTTTGTGTGGGGAGTGAGTCTTGCAGGTATTACATCCCTTTCCTATTGAGTAACTTCATAACACATTAGAAATTGGGGAAAAATGAAAGGATTCCTATATTCTGCTCCCTAGTCAGCAATTTAATCTGAAAGCCTAAGTGACTTTTTATTAGAATATTATATGCCTAGGGAATTGCAATTAAAAATGAAAGATTTGAAATTGGTAAACAGTCCATTTCCTTATGGGAAAATCATGTCAAAATTTATAAAGCTCTTCTTTCTTCTTCCATATCTACTATATCTTGTCACAGAACCCTGAAACAAAATGTAGCTGAGTCTTGGATGAGATTTGATCTATCCAAAAAACAGTTATTGCATGTAAAATTGTTACAACTAGATAGTGCAGTGGATATATAGCCTAAAGAGACCTGACTTCAAATGTGTCCTCAGACATTTACTTGCTGTGTGACCTTGAGCAGGTCTATCACTACTTGCCTCCGTTTTCTCATCTATAAAATATGGACAATAATAGCATTTATCTCACAGAGTTGTTAGAGGATCTAGTAAGATAATATTTATAAAATACTTAACACAACACCTATGGGAAAAATAATTCCTTTGGACCCTTATTCTATTCCAAACTGTATTAATTAATTTGATAAGATTCCAATCTATGAGGTGCAGTTTCTAAAACCACTTACTTGATCACAGGAAGTTAATTAGAGGCCCTCTGCCCTTGTTTTCCCTTGTCATGGTGACAAGTGTGTGTCAGAGGTGACTCAATTACTTAGAAAGTGCAACTTATTTTTGTACCTCCAAAGCATTGTCTCTTGTCCAACAAAAGCAGGTGACAGTCTTATGACTACTTAATCAGATGCCCCTTCACCAAACTTGTGACCCTGTTGGCATATTAATTTTGCTTTAGTTTATGTGTCATATGTTAATCAATGGAAGTATTCTGTATCTGGTATATTTGTTCTTGAATGTCTAGATCTAGCCCTATAAAAATAGAGCCCTGGAAGGAGGAAGCATCTCATATCATGTGGAAGTTCTGAGATCCACTTTATTAGAGGAGAACATGGGCCCTTTAATAAATTGCCATTGGCTCAGAGCTCTGTCTCAGTCTCTTTTATTGTAGGTGGGACAATTTTAATTCCAAAACCTGGCATATAGTAATAGGGATAAAAATATTAACTATTAAATTATTATTGATATTTTCAGTAGAAAGGGCCTTGGATTTGGAGTCATACGCTCATAGGATCATAGATTTAAAACTCAATAAGGATCATAGGGACCATCTAGTTCATTTCACAGATGAGAAAGCTGAGGCCTCAGAAATTAAACTGGGATTTTATTCCAAGTTCTCCGACTTCAAATTTAAAACTCTGTTGTATCATGGCTAAGTCAGAAAACTCCACTCAGTTACTAGTTCTGTGAACTTTGGCAAAGCCTTTACATTCTCTGGGTTTGTCATCTGCAAAGTTAAGGGGTCTTACTAGAACATGTCTAGTTCTATGCTTTAGTTTTATGTTCCTGTGTTTTCCTATGGCCTTTTATGTATAATGTGCTGAACTCAATATTGTGGATATAAGGTATGTATGCCCATGTAAGATGTACATATCTACATGTGTATGTCCAAATGTATAAACAGAAGACTTCAGAGTAGACACTGACAGGTATCTATGCAATCTTGCTTATTTCCCTTCAAATGACACTGTGATCCTTGCCTTGAGTAGGGGAGCAAGAAAAGTGATAATAAAGATAGGCACTCATTTAATCAATGAGGAAAGATACTGGATTGGAATTAGATCTACCTATCCCCTTAAATATTGCTATTTTAGAAGCACATTTGGTTCAGAGCAAAGAAGCTACTAATTTCTCTGTTCACTATCTCCCTAAAGGGAGGGAGGAAGATAGGTCTTAGCTTATTATTTACCAATTTGACTTTCCAAAGTAGTTATACAAAAGATCATAACAAATCATGAAGAATGAGCAAACTCATTTATGTAAGCAAATAGGAAACAAAAATAAAATCTATACAGATAAGGATATGGCGGAAAATAAATTTCACAAATGCGACTTCCCTTTGGGAGTCAGATTTCAGCTCAAACCTAAGGAGAGAAGATCTCACCCAATGCAAAATTTCTTAAAGCTTCTAGAAAGGCAAGTAGGAAACTAGGAACACATTGAGCATGCTTTCCCAATGTATCTATAACTTCCAAAGTCTTTTTCTTTCTCCTTACACAGCTGGAGTTGGTCTCAGAGCATCCTTTTTTGAGGGAGAAAAAAGAAGAATGCTTGCCCTCCAAAGGTCTCCTAGAAATTCCATCCCTTATGCAGGCATGCAGTGTCAGCAATTTGTACCAATTAGGAGAATATTATGCAAAATGATCCAGACTTGCCTAGAAAATCTGTGGGTTACACTAAGAAGAATAAATTACAGTCCCTGACCTCTAAAGGAGTACATTTCAGTTGGAGAGAACTACCACATACATGAATGTACTTAACCATTCAATATGAAATAGTGTAGATGGCTAAGCGAAATGAGCAGAACCAGGAGATCATTATACACGGCAACAAGAAGATTATATGATGATCAACTCTGATGGACTTGGCTCTCTTCAACTGTAAAATGTTTCAAACCAGTGCCAATTGTTCAGTGAAGAAAGCCATATATACCCAGAGAGAGGGATATGAAATTGGGACCACAACATAACATTTTCATTCTCCTTTGCTTGCATTGTGTTTCCTTTCTCACATTTTTTTTCTTGTAGATCTGATTTTTCTTGCACAGCAAGATAATTGTAAAAATATGTATACACATATTTGATTTGTCAAGTATTTTAACATAATTAACATATAGTGGACTTCCTGTCATCTAGGGGAGGGGTGGGAACTAGGGGGGGAAATTTATAACAGAAAACTTTGTAAGGGTCAATGTTGAAGAATTACCCATATATATGTTTTGCAAATAAAAAGCTTTAATAAAGAAAAAAAGTAGAAGAGCAAGAAAAAAAATGAAATAGTGTACTAAATATCAATTGAGCGTTGCCAATGGTGATCCCTTTAGTTGTTCACAAGAAGGAGAAATTGATGTGAGTTGGAGTGTTCAAAGGAAGCTTCGTGGTGAATTCAGACCAAACCTGCTTGGTAAATAGGAATCAAGTCAAGGAAAGTGGCAAAGTATATCATGCAAGTGAAATGTTATGAGCAAAGGCAAGGAAAGGGAAAACTATATTTGGGAAATTGGGGGAGGTCTGATGAACACGTAAGGTCCATCTAGGAAAAATAATATTGGGGCCAGGATATGAAAGACATTGATTGAGTACCAAACTGAGAAGTTAGTCTGTAGACAATGGGAAACCATACAAAATTTTTTGAAAATGGGAGTAACACAAAAGGGGAATTGTCATTGTTGGAGGGGTTGTGGAAAGGCAGGCACACTAATACATTATCAGTGGATCTATGAATCAATAAAACCTTTCTGGAAAGCAATTTGGAACTATGTAAGTAAAATAAAACATCCATACAATTTGACACAAAGATACTATTATTAGACTTATACCTCAGAAACCACTGAGAAGAAGCAAGTCCCCATATACACCAAAATATTTATAGCAGCACTTTTTGTGGTAGTAAAGAATTGGAAACAATGTAGATGCCAATTAATTAATTGTGGCTCATGAGTGTAATGGAATATTATTGAATGTAAGAATCAACAAATATAATGAATACAAAGAGGCACAGATTTATACTATCTGATGTAAAATGAAGTAAGCAGAGCCAAGAAAACAATATACACAATGACTACAATGTAAATGGAAAGAACCACCACAAAACAATCAAAGTGAATATTGCAAAATTACCAAGACCTAACACGGATTTCATTTGCTGAGGTGGAAGGTCCATGAGTATTTTTCCTTGCATATATTTTCAGACTTTTTTGTATGTATTCATTTTTATTTTTCTCTTTTTTTCTCCCTTTAAAATAGTATTTATTATATGTAATTATTTTCTAAGGGAGAGAAGGAAGAGAAATGCAAAAAATCAAAAGATATCAAGAAAAATAAAGAAAATGGGAGCAACACAAAGCATATTTGGGAGAAAATTAAGATATCAGAGGAACTAAAGGACAAGGGGCAAATAAATGATAAGTAGGCTGCTGCATATTCAATTTAATTCAACAATCATTTGTTAATCACTGATGTGCAAGGAACTGTGCTAGGTGTTGAAAACAAAAACAAATACAGAAGCTTACATTCTAGGGGTGGGGGTGGGGGTGGGTGTAGAGGGGTTATAAATCTCGCACAAATACAATAGACATAGAATAATAGCTTGAGGGACTGACAAGGGGAAAGTCTAAGCACATCTTTAGGCAGCAGGAAGGGAGCAAGTAGAAGAGGGGAAATTGAAAACAGGAGGGAGAAAAAGAAAATGATAAATGGGCAAGTTCCTGAAGGAGATGGGAAGGGTTCACATTCAGGGCACACATCTTGAGAATTCTCATTGGAAAGGACTGAAGTGAAAGGGAACACATCTGAAGATGTGGGTGTATTGTGTAGAACAAATGAGAAAGGACACAACAAATGTCGTAAAAATTCTTTGTAAAGTGGAGATGAGGTCATCTGCTAAGGGTTAGGACAGCTTCTGTGGGATCATGATAAAAAATCAGAGAAGAATAAAAAGGTTAATGGGCAGCAGAAGGACCCAATTAATCCTGGATTACACTAGATGATTTGGTTATTTTAATTCAACAAACCAAATAATATTCAAAATTTTGGAGGTAGGTGAAGGTAGTTACTGGGGATAACCAAAAATTTAGATTATGAATAGCAGTGGGACAAGGCAGAGCATAGCTGCACTGGTTTAGTATTCAGTCTAAATCATGAGGGGAAGAAAAGAGAAGCCAAAGCATGGGTAATAGATTGAAAAAGCAGGAAGGTACCTAACTATATGAGAACAAAGATGACTCAGGCAAAAGGAGAAGTGGAAAAATAAGATTTTGATCATATATATATATATATATGTGTGTATATATATATAATCATATCAATTATGATCTTCATACAAGAAGTGTCATAAAAGTTATTCATCTAGAATTAACAGATTAATTATCAGAAATGGCAGAGGAATAACAGGTATATGATCTAGTGGTTGGTGTTTCCACTTCTGAGAAGGACAAGTAGATTTCAGCCACCCAAGACTGAACAAATTAAAGATAGGAAGCAGACATGAGCTGGTAATAAAAGCATAGGGTAAGCAATGGGCATCCCACATGCTGTACTGCTACCCATGGAATATTACAATTTCCACAGGTACATTTCTAGTACATTGAGTAGTTCCTTTAAAATGGATACTTAGGATTATAGGTCTGAAACTGAAAGCATTTTTAGATGCCTTCTGATCAAACTACCTCATTTTATCGATGAAAAAACCAAGCAGTGCCATTAAAGGAATCAAGAAACGTATTTGAAAACAGCAACAGTAGCAACAAAACATGATAGTTGGGGCTGAGAGGGTCCTGCACAAAACAATGAACAAAACAAAGAACATGCCATCACTGCCTCCAATGTTGTTCTCTGCCAACTCATGCTCTTTTTTTTTGCTTCCCCAACTACTAGTAGTGTCTCACCACCCCATTATCATGTATTTATTTTGTTTATACATTTTGCCTCCTTCTACAAAAGGTAAGTTTCCTGAGGACAGGAAGTGTTTCATTCCTTTCCACTTTCTCAGTGTCCAAGAATGGTCAAGTTTACGTGCTTTTTAGTATTGTTTTCATTTATAATAGTCTAATCATTTTTTTTTTGTTTCTCTTGTTTCAATTTACTTTGACCTACATTTGTTCATGCATTTTTCTTTATATATATAGACATATATATATGTATATGTAAAATCACTCTATTCATACTCCTATTTATCAGTTCTTTCTCTGGATGCAGATAGTGTTTTCCTTCATATGTCCTCTGTAGTTGATCTGAGTATTTATAATAATCAAAATGATTTCCTCATTCAGAATTGTTTTTAAAACAATATTGCTATTTCTGTATACAATGTTCTCTTGATTCTGCTCATTTTTCTCTTCCTTATTTAATTTAATTAATTTAATTAAAATTTAATTTTAAAAATCTTTAATATTTTCCCCAGTTACATTTAAAACATATTTCTTTTTTTTAAACTTTTTAGTTCCAGATTCTCTTATCCCCATCCCTAACCTCCATGAAGAAACCACATTTGAAATTTTATATTTCCATAAAAATCATGAAAGAAAACATAGATTAACAACAAAGATGACTCAGGCAAAAGAAGTGGAAGAATAAGATTTTGATCATATATATAATATCAATTATGGTTTTCATACAAGAAATGTCATAAAAGTTTTTCATCTAGAATTAACAGATTCATTACCAGAAATGACAGAGGAATAACAGGTATGTGATGTAAGAAAAAAATAATCCTCAAGAAAAATAAAGTTTAAAAAGACAGAGAGTGTAGGATTCAGTCTGTCTTCAGACACAATCAGTTTTTTCTCTGGGTATGCATAGGAGTTTTCAAAAGTCCTTCAGAGTAGTTGTGGGTCATTGTATTGCTGAGAATAGCAAAATCATTTACACCTGGTCATCCCAGAACATTGCTATTTGTATTCAGTACATTTCACTTTGCTTGAGTTCATGGAGGACTTTCCAAGTTTTTTTTTTTTTCCCCAAGAGCATTCTGTTCATCACTTCCCATAGAACAATCTTTCTTGACAGTCATATACCACAATTTATTCAGCCATTCCCCAACTGATGGGAATCCCCTCATTTTCCAATTCTTTGCCCTAAGGAATGCTGCTACAAATATTTTTGTACATAGGGGTTCTTTTCCTTCTCCCCTTTTGTTAAATCGCTTTTGGTATTCAGGGAGGATATGCATGAATTTATGGCCCTTTGGGTACAAATCATATCTTTTAATCATTTATCAGTTGGGGCTTAACTCTTATTTGTTTTTAATAAATTTGACTCAGTTCCCACTATGTTTGAGAAATGAAACCTTATCAGAGAAACTTGCTTCAAAATTCTTTTTACAATTACTATTGCTTCCAAGGCAATCCCCAAAACTTTTGGAAAGAAAATGCCATTTGCATGCAGAAAGAGAACTTTGGAGATTTAATGTAAATCAACACATGCTTCATTTTTTTTCTGTTTTTTTTTTCTCTCAAGGTTTTTCCCCTTTGTTTAGATTTTTATCTCCCAACATGATTCATAAAGAAATGTGTATTTTTAAGTTAAAAATATATGTATTAAAAAAGAATAATGAACGGGGGGAAAAAACAATTATTGCTAACTGTTTTTCTCCTTATTTTACTCTCTCTCTCTGCTTTCATCCTGCCCATTCCCACAAGTGTTTTGCTACTGACCACTCCCTCTCCCAATGTGCCCTCTCTTTAATCACTCTCCTCTCTTCTTGTGTCCACTTCCCCTACAATTTTCTTGCAGGGTAAGATGGTTTCTATATCCATATTGAGTGTGTATGTTGGCTCTTTGAAGCAGTTCTGATGAGAATAAGATTCACTCATTCCTCTTTTTCTCACCCTCTTCTCTTCCACTGTAAAAGCTTTTTCTTCCCTGTTTTTTATGGCAGATAATTAAAACCATTCCACTTCTCCTTTTTCCTTTCTCCCAGTACATTCTTCTTCCCCCCTTAATTTCATCATTTTTGTTTAATATATTATACCTTTATATTCAACTCATACCTGTGCCCTTTGTCTATACATACATACATACATATATATATATACATATATACACATATTCCTTCAAACTGCCATAATAATGAGAAAATTCTAATAAATTACCCTCCCATGTAAGAATATAAACAGATAAACCTAACAAAGTTCCTTATGATATAACTTTCCTGATTACCTCCTTATGTTTCTCCAGAGTCATGTATTTGAAAATCAAATTTTCCATTCAGCTCTGTTCTTTTCAACACAAATGTTTTAAAATCCTCTATTTCATTGAATATCCACCTTTTTCTCTGAAGTATTATACTGAGTTTTGCTGGGTAGGTGATTCTTGGTTGTAATCCTAATTCCATTGGTCTCTATAATATCATATTCCAAGAGTTTTGGTCCTTTAATATAGAAGCTGCTAAATCGTATGTTATCCTGTGGCTTTACTTTGAATTGTTTCTTTTTGGATACTTGCAATATTTTCTCCTTGACCTGGAATTTCTGGAATTTGGCTACAATATTCCTGGGAGTTTTCATTTTGGAATCTCTTTCAGAAAGTAAACAGTGGTTTCTTTCAATTTCTATTTTATCCTCTGTTCTAAAATATCAGGACAATTTCCCTTGAGAAATTTGAAAGATGATGTGCAGACTCTTTTTTTGATCATGATTTTCAAGTAGACCAGTAATTTTAAAAATTATCTCTCCTGAATCTATTTTCCAGGTCAGTTTTTCCAAGGAGATGTCACATTTTTTCCTATTTTTCCATTTTTTTTTGTTTTGCTTTATAGTATGTTGATTTCTCATAAAGTAATTAACTTCCATTTGCTCAATTTTAATTTTTAAAGAATTATTTTCCTCAGTGAGCTTTTGTACCTACTTTGCCATTATGGCCAATTTTGCTTTTTTAAAGATATTTTTCTCATTAGCTTTTGAACCATTCTCAATTCTTTTCCTATTTTTTCCTCTATCTCTCTTACTTGATTTTCAAAATCCTTTTTGAGGTCTTCCATGGCCTGAACCCAATTATTATTTTTTTGAAGGCTTTGGATGTAGGAGTTTTGACTTTGTTAACTTCTGAGTGTGTAAACACTTGTTCCCATAATAACTTTAAATGGTCAGAAATTTTTTGTTGTTGTCTGCTTATTTTCCTAGTCAATTTCTTGGCAATTCTGTTAACAAACTAGAGCTCTCTTTCTGGAATGGAAGGTGCACTGTCCCAAGTTTCAGGGATTTTGTGCAGCTGTTTTTAGAGTTCCTTCTAGGAATCTGACCACAAGCACTCCTTTCTGCCCTGAAGCTTTTTAGAAGAGTTCCCACCCCACTGTAGCTGTAAGATCTATTATGGTAAAGCAACAGAACATGCCCAACTTCTACCCTATTGCTTAGCTGAAAGAGCCTGCACTGGGATTGTATATTGGGCTCCCACCCTGGTTCCACAGAACTTTTCTGCAGAGCTTCTAAGGCTTTTATTTTTTGTTGGAAAATGTTCTGCTCGGTCTTTTTGGGTGTTCTGATGCTCTAAAATTTGTTTAGAGTCATTATTTAAAGGAATTTGCAATAGTTTAGGGGAGAGGTTGGGTGAGTTCCTGCCTTAGCTAAGAGCCATCTTAGCTTTGTCTCCTTCATTCATGCATTTTTCTTGTGTTTTTCTGACTACTTCATATTTTTATTTCTTATATGGAAATAATATTTTAAAACATCCATGTACCACAATTTGTTCAGCCATCCTTCAATTGATAGATACTCACTTTGTTTCCAAATATTTTTTTTCCTATTGTGAACTATACTATTATGAATATTTGGATATTTTGGGGTCTTTTTGGCTGTAATCTCCTTGAGGTCTTGGCATAAACTTTAAAAAAAAATTTCCCCTGTTACATGTAAAAGGCCCATGTGAAGTAATACAAAACATTTCCATAAAAGTCATGTTGCAAAATATACATATATATCTTCCCCCAAAAAAAGATCTCAAGAAAAATAAAGTAAGAAAAAATTTTGTTTCAATCTCTATTCATACACAATCAGTTCTTTCTCTGAATATGGATATTTTTTATCAGAAATCCTTCCAAGTAGTCTTGGATCATTGTATTGCTGAGAATAGCTAAATCATTCACAGCTGATCATCCTACAAATTGCTATCACATCGTACACAGTACATTTCACTTTAGGTTCACTTTCAGTTTGAGAACTTCCCAGGTTTTGCTGAGAGCATCCTGCTTATCATTTCCTGTAAAACAATAATATTCCATCATAATCACACAGCATAATTTGTTCAGTCATTCCCTCACTGAGGGGCATCCTCTCAATTTCCAATTCTATTTGACATACATTTTTTAAAGCTATGATTCTCAAATCTTTGAAGTCTTCAGTACACTTCAGTGAGACAAAATATCCCAGGGACCACATACCTAGCTTATCTCCTCATCATCTCAAGAAACAATAAAGTAAGACATTGATTTTGATGACTCACCAATGAGACTGCTAGAATTTTTGTTTGTTACTTATAATTATCAATTAATGCCAGAAAAAAAGTCTCGATTTGCTCTCAGTATTCAGAAGTGTCTAACTCTTTATGATCTCATTTGTAGTTTTCTTGGTAAAGATACTGGAGTAGTTTGCCATTTCCTTCTCCAGCTCATTTTACAGATGAAGAACTGAGGTAAACAGGATGAAGTGACTTGCGTAGGATCACATAGCTAATAAATGTCTCAAGCTAGATTTGAACTAAGATATTCCTGACTTCAGACCTCAAACTCTATTCACCTAGTTTCCTGTAAGTCTTATTAAATTATACCAAACACTATTAAATTATACAAACATTATACAAACAATAATTATTAAATTATACCAAACTGATCCCAAGTCAGACAATCTGGAACAAGGACTCCAGATCATGAACTAACTTTTTTTTTAAATATATTTTGTTAACCATAATTCAAACTAATTGATTTCCTTTGCAATGGTATATATTTTATAAATTTCAAAAAAAATTCTGAAAAAGGGTTGATAGGTTTTGCCATTCTTCCGAAGGAGTCCATGAGAAACAAAACAGGATTAAGAACCCCATCCATCCTCTCTGTTGGACTTCACTTTGAGAGACAGAATTTTTTTAAGGAGCAAAGAAAGGACACCTTGAAATGAGACTTTCTGTGAGCTTCCATATTATCACTGAGTCAGTGGAGAAAGAGTAGGTCTTGAGAATCATTCTTATGGCAAAAGGAAGGAAGAGGAGATGGAGAACATTAAAGCAGAACATTCTGATTTATGCACTAAGAACTGGGTATCTACCAGAAGGCTATTTATAGCAATTACTAGAACACCTAAGTGCAGAGACATAGCCCAGCTCTTCCAGTATCCAATTTCTCTTCTGTGGCCAAAACAAAGTTCATCAAAGAGGTTGGCATCATTCTGCAGATATTCCTACAATTCTAATCCCAGCTTGATAAATGGCGGGGTGCTGAGAAATGGGAGGGCGTTCAGGGTTCCCCTTTGAAGCAGCATAGCCATTTGGGGTGTAGTTGATATGGTAACCGAAATTAGTGACAGAAATGTCTATGCCTTTTGTAATGTCTGAGCTGGGAAAAAACAACCTGGCAAGAAGTGAATGCCAGGGCTTAGTTTGTACAGAGACATCTCGTCACTACATTTCGGATAATTTTTTCCTACTGTTGCAAGATGCACTCAATGAGAGCCTGATTCATCATCTTGTTAACTTGGATTATGTCACAGATACCTCTCCTGTTCTGCCTCAATTCACCTTGAAATCACTCCAACACCCACTACAAGCTTATCAATTTTATTATTTTCCTTTGCTCTTTTTTCTTCTTTCTTTCTATTGTCTTTTTAAAAACTAGATTGAAATGAACCCATTTCACCCTAGGATTCAGTATTAGGCAGTGCCCATGAAGTGTGTGGGTATGAAATTTCTCTTATTCCAGGGCTTCCTTTGTCAACAGCTATATCTTCTCTTTGGCAGATTATAGCTACTTCTAAACAATTAGACTGTGCAAATGATTTAAATGTTTGCCTCCCACATGCATTACCTTACATTTGCCTGTGTTCAGTTAAATCTCAGCAATTTTTTGAAAAGCAGATAACACTTTGCTTTGACTTCCATAGATCGCAGATCCACATTTGTGAATGTCAAACAAAACTTGAGATTATTGTGGATTCTTCATTTATGACCCATATGGAACAAGTAAAGGGGGCACTTTTCATTTAGGATTTAAATGCCTCTGCATTTCAAAGCATTCTAGGATGGTAAAACTGAGGTATTCTGTTGGGATGGATTAACTAAGGACAGAGTGGTATCAGAGGGTGCATATATAATCCAGGCTATGTGTATGTGTGTGAGAAAGTTAAGACCTATACAGGTTAAGTGCAAATATAATGAACTATGAAAGATACAGAGAATTAAAGTGGAAACTCAAAAGAATAGGGATTGATTAGTGAAAATACAATGAACTATGAAAGATAGAGAACTAAAGTGGAAACCTAAAAGAATAGAATTTATTGTCCTCCATGTTCAAAAAGGATCAAAAAATGACATCACTATGTTGGGGGTCAAAGTGCAGTGTGTCCAGCTGTGGCTGATCAGGCCAATATAACCTCAGAAGGATCTACAAGTTTGGCACAAAAAGTCCATGTGAACATTTGGAGAGGAGATGGCCCTAAATTTACACATCTCTCATTTCTTTTGAGCTACTGCAATTCTGCTTTGATGTAGGCAGGTCATGCTGTATGGTCCTGTGCCAATATCTTCCAAGTCTCCCAATGAATTCCAAATTTCTTCAGAGAAATACTGAGAGTGTCCTTGCATCACTTTTGACCTCCATGTGAGCACTTGCCGTGTGTGACTTCTCCATAAAATAGTCTTTTAGGCAAAACTCCATTTGGCAAATGTACATCTTCACAAAAAGTCTAACTCTAATCAATCCCATAGAAAACCTATTAATTGAATTGTGAAAGAGACAGAAAATTAAAATAGAAACTTCTCAAACCAGACTATTTAATCAAGTTAGAATTAATAGGCATCTAGATGATATAGTAAGCAGAGCACAGACTTTGGAATCAGGAAGAACTGAATTCACATCTGGATTCAAACATTAGCTGTGCGATCTTGAGCAAGTCATTTTAATCACCCTATTGCTCATTTATATATATATTTTATATATTTATATACAATATAAAATGGGGGTAATAATAAATCCAACCCTGTATAAGAATCAATGAATTAACATAAACATATATAACGATATCACATATTATAAATATGTATTACAAATTTTAAGGCATCTTGTAAATGTTAACTATCATCAATATCATTATTAATTCTTATCCTGCTGAGGTAAAACCACAAGTATTATCAAAATAACTGACCAAATCTGAGAGTCATTAATAATGACATTTATGGGCTTATGGTAGTCTGCCATATATCCAGATAACTGGAGAACATTTAAAAGAGAAAGCATTTGTATCAATGACTTGGAATGGCCCCCATGAACGTTCTGGTCAGCTATTGTTCAACTTGGAGGTTTCCTGTGAATTTCTCTGCTCAAATCCAACAGCACAAGGGATCTTAGTTGTTATTTTTCTTTCCTTAGCATTCATTGAATTCTCAGGGATATGATTTGACATTTAATCAAATTCTCCATACTAGTCTTGTCCTGACCTTCATGACCATTACTCCAGGATGGGTATGCTTTGCTGCCCTATATCATTTGGAGATCTAACTGGGGACAACTCACACAAAAACACTATTTCCCATCTCCATGCCTTTAAATTGGCAATCCAGGGATGTCTACATTGATAATGAGGTTGACACATACATTGTCAGAACTAGTTCAGTGTTTGAGAGGTTCTGAAGGAAATTGTGGGAGAGGAGAGTTATACAGACTACCAAACTGGAGGTCTACAGAGCCACTGTGCAATCTCCACTGCAGAGAACGTAGCTGTGAAGCTGGCCACGTTGTTCAAATGCCAAATGTATACTTGTCAAAAAGACTATCTTATGGAGAATTCACACAGGGCAAGTGCTCGCAAGATGGTCAGAAAAAACAATACAAGGACACTCTCAAGATCTCTCAAGAACTTTAGAATTGATTTCATGACATGGGTTACACTTGCCCAGGACAACACAGGATAGCAAGTGCTCATCAGAGAAAGTGCTGTGCTCTATGAGCAAAACAGAATTGAATTGACTGAGAAGAAACATGAGATGCACAAAGTTAGAGAGTCCACCCCAAAAGTTCGTAGGGACCATTTGTGTCTGACCTGTGGCAGAGCATTCTGAGATTATACTGATCTCATCAGCCACAGTCAGACACACTAGACTCTAACATAGTAATGTGATTTTAGTCTTTTGAGAATGAAAGACAACAATCAAACAACCAATCAGTCCTCAGGCCAAGAGTAAGCTCCTTTCTTACAACTGTCTTTCAGCATTGCTAGTTTCCACTAAGACTCAGCTCAAGTGTCACCTTCTTTAGGAAGCTCCTGTGGATCCCCAAAGCCATTAGCACTTCCCCTTCCCCACCCAAATTACTTTGTACCATTTCAGCTTTGTCTTTTTACCCCAGAAACTGTCCTATATATGTCTGGCATGTAGTAAATGTTTAGTAAATGCTTGCTGATTGAATGATTGATTGAAGATTCACTTGACACTTGATTGAGGAAATAAGTTTTTCTAACTTTACCTTCCCTCCAATGGAAATAGTAGATCCATATCACTAAACTGTGGTTACAAGATTTGTGAAGTAAATAGTGGTTTTTACTTATTAATAAGAACCACACCAATATTTAACTTTTACCTGAGGTCACAAGATAAAGGAGCAGCAACTATTTCCCATCTACAAGTAGCTCCCTTTTTCTGGAGTACAATAGTGCATTTGATCCAATAACATAGCTCCCTTTCTACTGTGTGCTTACTTCTGTGTAAGTATGATTTAGGGAAAAAAAGCATTGGACCAAGAGTCACAGGTTCAGTTTGTTTCTGACACTTGCTATATGTTCATAGGCAAATCACTTAAACCCTTTGAGTTTCAGTATCCTCAGATATAAAATGGTGATAATAATACCTCCCTTAAGCAAAGGTCTGACCATATTGCATCTTTTATCAATTAAGTCTAATGATTTCTTATTGACTCTATTATGATAATAACTAGCATTTATATAGTGCTTTAAGGCTTGCAAAGTTGTATATTACAAGTAGCTTATTATATTCTCATAACAATTGTAGGGGATGGTAATATTATTATATCCATTTAACAGATGAAGAAACTGAGACTCAGTGACTTGCCCAGAATCATATAGCTGGTAAATATCTATGGCTAGATTTGAATGGAGGACTTCTGGACACCATCTGCCTCTCTGTCTCTCTCTCTCTGTCTTTCTCTCTCCTTCTTTCTCTCTCTTTCCCTCCTTCTCCCCTCCCCATCTTTGTCTCTTTATGATTCTCTATCTTTGTCTGTCTGTCTGTCTGTCTGTCTGTCTCTCTCTCTCTCACACACACACACCCCTTTGCTTCTCCCCACCTCCCTGTGCAGAGAACAAAAGATCATTCCTGCATCCTGAGTCATGGTGACTTCTCCACAGTAAAGCAGCAATATCAATCTAGTTCATTTCTCCTTCGATTTTTTTTCCTTTCTGAGTCTGCACATGTCCTGGTGGAACAGAAATACTCATACAGATTCAAAATTTCAGTTCAATGGGAACTTTGGGGTTTGACTTTGAATATATATTTCCAGTTAAATGTCATCTACTATCAAACTTTAAAAAAAATCACTTAAGTGAAATCAATAGCAGCATTTGATGATGTCCTTCAGTAAGGTCCCTGTGGACTCAGAGTTGGAATAATTTTTCCAAATATGCCAGACATATTTCCATGATACCAGGCAGTCTTTCTGAAAAATAATTCTTCTGGGACTGTGGTTTCTAGGTTCCTCAGGATAGAGAGGACATATAATTCCATAGTCAGCCACTACTATCACGATATCAATAAAAATCTTTACATTTTTAAAAGTTGATTCCTTTAGTGAAAGGCTCACTTAAAGGGAAGGAATAAGCATTTATTAAGTGCCTACTATGTGCCAAGCACTGTGCTAAGTCCTTTATAAATCTTATCTCACTTAATCCTCATAATAACCCTGGGAAGTAGTTGCTATTAGTATCATTTTATGGTTGAGAAAACTGAGGCAAATAGAAATTAACTGTTCTGCCCAAGGCCACATAATTAGTAAGTGTCTGAAGCCTATTTTGAACTCAGAGCTTCCTGCCTCCTAGCTGCCTATGGCTCCATCTTTCATAGAGAAAGGTAGCATGTGCCTCTCCTGACTCAGGAAAGATTTTGGTTACATGTAAGGAAGATTTTTCTAAAAATGGAACTTATTATAGGCCAGGAAGAGTATACTGAAGGAAATGTGGAGGTGAAATATTTGAAGGTCATTCAATCTGAGAAGAAATGAAAAAACTCAACTTTTAAGATTATTTACCATCCTGTAACTTCCTTGAAGTTAGAAAGTGAAGAAAACCTTGAATTTTTATGACTGTACAGTATCCAATTGTTTATGATCCAATTTGCAGTTTTCTTGGCAAAGATACTGAAGTGGTTTGCCATTTCCTTCTCCGGCTCACTCTATAGATGAGGAAACTGAGGCAATCAAGGTGAAGTCACTTGCTCAAGTGTCACCGCTAGGAAATGTCCGAGGATAGATTTGAATTCAGGTCATTCTGACTCCATGCCTGGCACTCTATCCACTATGCTGCCCAGCTGAGTCTTACCTCTGATACATACTATGTGACTCAGCAGAAGTCACTTAGCCTCTTAGTGTTCTGAGGTATTCTCTAAAATATCAAATTGTAGAACAGTTGACTATTTGCATAGGTAAAGAGAAGTTCTTCAGGAGTCAGTTTCCATACCAACTCTCTTTTTTTTTTAAGTTAAAAAACTTTCTGGAGAATCTCTTGAATTTAAAACCATGCAATGACTGTTCAGAAATTTGGAAGTATGAGTAGGTATATGTATTGCATTGTGTTTATACTTTGCTGAAATGATATGTTTCAATTTAATGTAATTTATATTTAGTAAAAAACCTTTTATTTATAAGGCACTGAGCTGGGTGCTGGCAGCAAAGTGTGTAATCCTCAGGAAGGCAGTCTCTGCCCTCAAGGACTTTACAATGTAATGACTGCAGCAGCAGCAGCAGTAATAGCTATCATAGACATTTTGCTAATATATATATTTGTTTTGGGAAGCTAGGGGACTCAATTTATTGATGAGGAAACTAAAGCAAGCGGGGTTAAGTGATTTGCCCAGGGTCACACAGCTAGTCAGTGTTTGAGACTGGATTTTAATCGAAGAAAAGTATTCCTGACTTCAGACCCAACTGATCACCTAACTTCATAGGTTAATTTAATTTCAAAAAATGACAGGTACAATTATAAAATAGATTATTTTTTCTTTTTTAAATTAGAAAATACTGTGGGGTGGGGCAGATGGAGGAGAAGGGTATTACTTTTATTAAATATATATATATATATATATATTAGATATATATATATATATGTAAAGTATTAAAAAGTGATTGATACATCAAAAATAGAGTACATAATATGAAAATAACAGCAAGTAATGGAGAATGAACTAAAAACATGAAATAGTCACAAAAGGCTAACCCTCAAAATTAGTGAAAGGTGACATGGAAGGCTAAGAATAGCAAAAAGGCAAAGGAAAGGAATCAATCTAATGGGGGAAAGAAAGAAAATAGAAAAAGGAACTGAACTATTGCTTAGGGTGAGTGGGATAATGATAAGGGTCATTAGAGAGAATGCAGAATCTTTCCATTTTTATTTTGCATTTATTTTCTCTGCCAAAAAGAATTATATTTGAACTACAAAGGAGAAGATTAAAATATCTGATAGGGAACTAGAAATCCCACATAAATAGACAGTAAGAGAGCATCCAGTTGCCTTTGACAAATTCAAGTCATTATGTCCAGATGAACCACATTGTAAGTCACCAAAAGATCATGAAAGAAGTGAGAGGTGCTACAAGATCAGAAATTTGTAGTGGGAAAAATTGTCTGGGTTTTCAGAAAAAGTGGAGCTTGCAAATTCTAGACCAGTGAGCTTAACTTCTATTCCTGGCAAGTTCAACAACATACTATTACCATCTAGAAAAGGAAAAAAAGTGATCACAAAAAGAAGCATGACTTCACTCCATTGATAATTGGTTATGCTAGGCTAGCCTCATTTTCTTGTTCAACAGGGATATTAAAATGGAGATGGGAAGGGCAGTAGTAGATCAGAAACATATTACAGATACATTTACTGAGATTTTACTAAAGCATTTGATAGCTCCTGATACTATTCTTCTGGGGGAAATAGAGTAACACAAAGTGGTCTTTAATCCAGTAAAACTGATCATGGATTCATTGAATGTATGAACCCAAAGAGTAGGCATTAATTTGTCAATGTTAACTTGGAAAGCATTAAGTAGAGTAAACTAAGGATTTCTCTCCTTGGTCCTGTTTTGTTCAACATGTTGGATTACACAGTCAGGATACAAGTTGATACCATGGGTCACATCTAATAAGATTAAAATTAATAAGGAACAAGTATTATACTTGGGTTCAGATAAACAACTTCACAAATAAAAGATATCTTTACAGAACACAACAGAAATTCAAAATAAATCAGAACACTCAAATATTTGCAAGTCCTGGAGACCAGCTGGTGCACCTGAGCATGTGTTTTGAGGGTTTCCTGAGGAAGAGAGGCTTTTTCCATCTGTTCTTGATAAGACACAGATTGGTGTCTGGCTTGCAAAGTCAACTTTTAAAGGGAAAAAGGTTGGTGACAAGAAGAAAAAATTTCAAGTGAAGGACAATGTGTACATATGAGAGGCATATTATCCAAACTTGAGGTGGATATGTGTTGATGCTATTGATCCAGGTATGATTAAACAAAAGTATATTTGAAAAAAAAAGATCAGTGAGCTTTAGTGTATTCAATATGGGTCAACAGTTTGATATGGCAATCAAAAGAGCTAATGTGATCTTGAACTGCAGTAAGAGAGAAAAAGTCCACAACTGGGGTGGCAATGATCTCATAATACTATCATTTTATCTATCTGTATCATAATACTATTATTTTATCTATCTGATTCTGACTCTGTGTTCATTTCTAGATACCACACTTTAGAAATATGCTAGAGAGGGTCTAAAAAAGGTTGATAATCTATGTGACCCTGGGCAAGTCACTTAATTCCAATTGCCTCAAAAAAAAAAAAAAAAAAAAAAGGTGATAATGATAGTGGTCAATCAGAATACAAGAACCTGGATAGTAAGCTCTCTGATGCAGAGGCATGAATTGAGTATTTCCCCCCAGATTTAATTTTTTACCCTACTTATTTTAGTATTAGTTATATTATTTGGTATATTATTATAGTTATATTATTTGGTTATATTATATGGTACTTTTATGTTAAAATCTTATTACTCTGTTGTTTGTTTGCTTTTATTCCCTAACTCTCCCAAGACAAGCTAATATTCACCCTTTCTCTTGTTATACTGTGGAGAAGACAACATTATGCTATTTAAAGATCAGGCAGAAGAAGGGATGGTCAGCCTAGGAAAAAGAAGATTTAGCTGGGGATGGGGAGATAGAGAATATCTTAAAGTATTTCACATTGTCATGTTAAAGAATCTTAAATTTGTTCTGACTTGCTCTAGAGGGCAGAACAAGGAATCACAGGTAGAAGATGCAGATGGGCAGATTTGGGATCAATGTAAGGAAAGATTTCCAGACAATTAGAGCTATCCAAAAGGAAAGTGGGTCACTTTGGTTGGTGGAGGGTTTCTCTTCATTAGAGGTCTTAAAACACTCCCCAGTTCTGAAGTTCCTTTCCTGATTGATCTTGAGCAAATCCCTCAATATCTTGGTGCCTCTGCTTCCATGCTGCAAAAATTAGATATCTGAACCAACATCCCTTTCAACCATAAAATCCTATGTTTCCTATAACACAATAAAATCCTTCAGATCACAGTGGAACAAATTTGGTGCTCAATTTGGCAACACATAGACTGAAATTTGAACGAATCTCTGGGCCTTCCTTTTCATGAAGAAAGTACATAATATACCAGCAATTGTTATCTTTGTATATGTCTTGGAGAAATGTATCACATAAACTAATAGGTTACCTCCATCTTCTTAATTATATCTCTTCCATACATTAAACTGTTTGAAGATGTTTTGGGGTTTCAAGCTCCAAAAATAAAATACTACTTGGAAGGATTGTCTTAATCATACCTTAATATGACTTAATTTAGACATATTGTCATATCTATATTAAGCAACCTGGCAGAAATGTTGGCTTTAGAGCCAGAAAAATCTGTGTTCAAAGCTTGCCTCTGACATGTATTAGTTGTGAGACCATGACCAAGCAATTTAATTTCTCAGTCTCAGGCAGTTTTCAAAGACTGAAAGTTAAAGAAGAATTGCTACTCTGCATTGACACAGAGAATTTCCATGCTGGTATTAGAATAGTTCCCTATTCTAATGAAATAATAGATCCAGGTTAAAATATGATACCTATACTTAGAAGATTAATCAGAGAATAAATGTGTTTTTTCTTGGATATAGAGAAGAAAAATGAAGAATTTTGCAAGGGAGGCCCATGTGAAATGCAGATTTTAGAGAACCAGGAGGCTATGTGAGAATGCTGGATGTCTGGGGTGGGTTGGAGAAGTGAGGAAATAGGAATTGGAAGAAGGTTGAAAAAGGAAATCAAAGGTCACTAAAGACAAACCTTGTGGTTTTGAATAGGGTCCTTGTAATGGGTGATATAGTGGTACTCAAATTAAGATATCAGGATTAGTTTGGAAAGTTACATCCTAGTTTCCCCTCAATTCACTCAGTAACCCTAAACTAGCATTTCTAGTTCATCCAGATCTCTCTCTTATCCAGTCCAAAGTTCTCCCTCTTCTGGTGGGAGGAAGGAAAGAGGAAAAAAAAGGGATTAGGAAAAATACATGTGCACCCTTCCTTCCCTTCCTCTCTGTCTTTACCATAAGAAGTAATTAAGCTTTTCTTTTCTATGTTAGATCTGTAGTAATTTTGGCTATTAATAATAAAATGCTACTATATGGAAACCTGAGTTTAGATTTGTTAATTTCCTTTCTTTTAAGAATGCAAATGTGATTTTGGGGGTATAATAAAGAATTGGAACCAAAATAGATGCCCATCAATTTGGGGAGTGGCCAAGCAAATTATGGCATATGAATGTAATGGAATAATACTGTGCTGTAAAGGATGACAAGCATAATTAATACAGAGAAACATGGAAAGACTTACATGCACTAATAGGAAATGAAGTAAGCTGAATCGGGGGAAAAAAAAAAAACCATATACAATGACTACAATGATGTAAATGGAAAGAACAACAATTAAAACTGGGTTGCAAAATTTAAAAAGAAAAATTTGGAAACCCAACAAAAGTTCTTAGAAGATACTTTGCAGACAAGAGTCCACAGAAAAGAAACATGGCCTATAACATCAGATTTCTTCAGTGGATTGATTAATTTTGCTAATGATTTCCCTCTTATTTCTCTTTGTTATTTTATTTTATTCTTTTCCTAATTATGAATATTTCTGGGAAAAGAAAGAGAGGGGAAATGTAGGTAAAGTAAAAAAACAAATGATATCAATAAAATTTATTTTTAAATGATGCAAAAAGTAGGCAGCAGTTTATGTCCACCAATAAGAAAATGAACAAATTGTAGTATGCCAGTGGAATGGAATATTATGGTACTGTTAAAAGAAGGAGAGCAAGACTTATCTTCTTGAGAATTTATTCCTTCCCAGCCATTTATTGCCACATACGTCAGTAATTCCATTATTCTACAGATAACTCACCTGGAACAGACCCACCTTTGCCATACCTTTGATATGACCTTGTCTTACCTGATCTACAAATGCTTGTGGGCTCTCATTCATAAATGCTAGATGGGCTGTGCATTAATTTTTGGCAAAGATTCCAGTTAATAAAATTCTCAATTCCCAGGGACTTGGGTAAGATTGTCTGTTAATGTTTCAAATGAAAGAGGCTTTGAGAGATTTGATTTCTCACAAAACTTGCACCATCTGTTCTTCCTGACTAGCTCCTGGACTTCACCAAACCTGACTCTGAAACAGATTTTTGAGTTGTATTTGGGGAACATATGGAATGGGGATTATGCTTAATCTGTGTGGCTCCAGAGGGCAAAGCTAGGATCAATGAGAGAAAGTTTCAGGGAGGCAGATTTCAATTCTATATAAGGAAAAAGTTTCTAACAGGTGGGACTGTCTACAATGGAATGAACTGCCTAAAGAAATAGTGAGTTTCACATTACTGGAAGTATACAGGGGGTAGTGAACAAGGTTGTAAAAGGAACTTCTACATAGCATAAAAGATTGGACAAGGAAAACTGGAAAAGTCCCAGTGAGTAGTAATGGTAATGGCATGTTTCCAGTAGTATGAGTAAAGGTAGAAAATTAGCCTCCATCCTCATATGGCTCATACCAGGTGTTCTCAGCTCTTCAGGAGCTTTTGCTTTCTTTCTCTAAAACATTAAACTTTGCCCCTCAGGGAGATGGGCTACCTTCTAAACCTGTCCCAGAAGGAATTATGGGAAAAGATAAAATGCTTGAGCTTGCATATCAAATTATTTTTGGGAAGGTAAAGCAAATAAATATTTTTAACAGTACCTACTCTGGGCAAGGAACTATGCTGTGTTTTTAGGTAAAGATTATCTTTTTTGAGCCACATAATAATCCTGTGGGGTAGGTGCTGTCATCTCATTTTACAGTTGAGAAAACTGAGACAAATTGAGCCTAAGTGATTTGCCCAGGGAGTAAAAAAGTCAGTGTTTGTGGTTGGATTTGAACTCAGGTTTTCTTGACTTTGGGTCCAAAACCATCTATTGCATCACTTGGTGGCATATGGAAAGCCAATGTGTTTGGGAGTACCTCACAAGTCTGGAATTATAAATTTCAGTATCCTCCTTCTGTCTCAGGAACTGTCCATAAAAGTCCCTTGATGACCATAGCTTCTGTGTTGAACATTACTCAGCTGAGCTGATCCACTCACTCTGTATCCGATTAATACCTCGCTGGGCAGGACATCTCAGTCAATCCACAGGATGACATCTATGATTCTCTGCTTCAAAACGGCTCCTCTGCTCATATGAAGAAAGTATCCATCACTTCCAGTTTCCAGCTTAGCTGATGCAGTTCTGAAATCTATCTTGTTATCTCTTCCTCTCTACTTTTACCTTACTGGGTTCAGACTCTGAACTGCATACTCCCACACTTAGTTCATTGTTAATGATCAAATTCTCATTTTCTAACCATAATGAGAAAAATTGCAATTCTCTCATGGTTATAAACCACTTCTGATGTCTATGTTGTTCCAATATATTAAAACTTGTCACATTCAAAATGAGTAACAACTGTCTCAGAATTCTAAGTAATAATAACAGCAACAACAATAATAAATAGCATTTACATAATATTTATTGATGCCAGTAAGTGGTTTACAATTATTATCTCCTTTGATTAGATGTTTCCTTTAAAACACTGAGCAGACAAGGGAATTGTCAGTGACTTAAAGATCACACACAGCTATGTGACCCTCTACCCTTGAAATTCTTATTGTTATAGGACACATCCTTTGCATTGATTAAGATTTAGCAATTGGACTTTAAAATCTCTTTGATAGCTAATACTCAATAAGAGTTGAAGTTGAAGTGTTTGTGTGAGAACTCATTTAGGGAATGAAAGTAAAAGGCAGAAACTATTACAACTAGGTCCCAATTAATGCTAATAATGAATCCTCTGAAATGGTCACATTATTTGAATTCATACTGAATATTTCCATTGGAGTAGAACCAATAACCGTATTTTATTTCATCTTAACTTGGAATAGTGAAAATCCAAATACATGTAACCATTTCAGGGGATTCATTATAGCACCAATTAGGACCTATCTGTATTATATCATTATTTAAACCACTTCAGCTTTTAGAGGCTCAACCAGCAGTAAATGGTACTCCCTTGTTACAGTCCTGATATAACTCCTGCTCATGAAATATCCCAGTTCATCTTCTTTACCCCAGGTTTTGCTTCCTGCTCCAGGTTTTATCAAAGCATCATGGAATGTTGACGCTTCTTAAGACCTCAGGGACCATCCTGCTCAGGGATTCCTAACCATTTTTGTTTCATGGATTGTTTTTGGTAGGCCGGTAAAGCTTATGAACCCCTTCTCAGACAAATGTTTTCAAATGCATAAAACAAAATACAAAGGATTACAAAGGAAGTCGATTATGTTGAAATAAAAATGTAATTTCCCTTCATCTAATGTGATGGACCTCATAAAATATATCTTAGATATGCTCCCCTCCTCATGCTGGTTGCATACTAAAGTTAATAATGTAATAGATATATATTTTAATTTTGCAGATCCTTATGGGGACGCATTGGCCCACTGAATGGAAGTGTCTTGTGATTTCTTATGGCTTCAGATGCTGGTCCTTTCCCTTGCTGGGGTCCTAACCAGGACTGCACTATCAGTCATGGGGGATCTATTATTCTTAGTTAAGCACTAAGCATCTGCTAGACTCACTGGGAGTTCAGTTGTAAGTTTTTTCCTGTCTTTTGTTTTGGAAGTAAAGCTGTTCCATATGTAAATACTTATTTATTTCTCATTAAAATGGAGAGTTGGGGGCCCAGCCTTAAAGGAAGGGCCAGTTTCCTTTAGAGAGGAAGCAATTGGGTTAGACTGATGAGATTAATAAGTAAATGACCATTCTTGGGTTTATGCTAGATGAGTCAGGTCAAGGAGAAATGCCCCAAATATCAGGAGGGAACCACTAACAGAAAGGTTACATATTGGATATGTAACTGATAGGTTTATAAATACTATAACTGATTTCTATCACAAATAATTGGTTTCTTTCAGTGTATCAGTGATTTATGTATAGGTCTCAAGACTGACTCTGCAATATATAGTAAATGAATTACTAATTACATCTATTTGCATATTATTTTCCTATTAGAGTATAAAGTTTTAGAAGGCAGAGATCATATCATATAGTTTATATATCTGTGGACATCTCAATGGTAGAAACAATGTTTTTTGAGAATGTATGTATTAAATACATGGTAGGCATCCAACAAATACTTATTTAATATGTGAATTAATATTTCCCTTGTTTTTTAAGTGGATGGATATCAACTGTGCCTCAGTTTCCTCATTCATGGAATAAAAGCATTATTCTACTCAGGGGTTCTAACCCTGGTGAACATTCGGGTTCTAGTTATAGAACAATTTTACTTACACAAAAAGTGGGCAATCTAAGTATGTAATAAGTCTAAAGAACGTTCTGCTTTTAGAGGTTAACCTACCCCTAGGGATCTGTACAGTGTCTTTGACTTGCTGCATCATCCTGGCTGGGACCCCACCAAAGGAAAGAATTGGCAAATTCTGAATCTACAAAGAGTTACAAGGAAGGGCAAGTTTCTCCCTTAATGGACCAGCTCCTCTCTACAAGGATCCATACAGTTTTTAAATTTACTTATCACATCCCCAGCAAGGGGAAGGAATCATTTCTAATGTAAATTTCAGAGATCCATGACATTGGTTGGAGAAAAAAATGACAACTTTATTTCAGTATAATTGGTTTCCTTTTTTTATGCATGGAAAAACATTACTCTAGGAAGAGATTTATAGATTTCACCAGCCTGCCAAAGGGATCCATGACACAAAAATGTTCAAGAATCCCCAAATCAGATAATGGCCTGACAAATATTGACATTCCATGAAGCTCTCTGGAACAGAGAGCAAAAGTCAAGGGGCAGAGGAGAAGAACTGGAGCCTTGATGCCAGTTGGCATTGGGACAGAGGGGAATCTCAGGGGACCGCAGTAAGAAGTATTCATTCCTACTGCTTGTACCTCTGAAAACTTTAATCGAGCTACTGCTACAATGGTATAGAGAAAAATGTCTAAGTAATGGTATAGTAGTCTTTTTGCCTCTTTCATTCAACAACAGAGGTCCTTCTCAACTTCTCTTCCTAAGGAACTCTTGCCTCTACCAAAAAGATGATAGTCTGCAAGGACAAGAAAAGACATTTACATATTTTCTTGGTTACAGAGGGAGAATCTACACAAGGGAGTAGATACTGGAGAAAAAAACAGTATTTGGCCGAGCTCAATTTTATTCATGTCTCTGCCAGTCACTTTCCAGAAGAATGTAAGGTCCTTGAATGCAGAGACTGCCTTAATTTATATATATATATATATACACATATATATATATATGTGTGTATATATATATATATGTATTTCTAGGGTCTACCATAGTGCCTGGCACATAGTAAGCAATAAACATTTGTTAAATGATTGATTAATTGGCTTAGAGTTACAAAGATGAGTTCAAATCCGGTCTCAGACATTTATTAGCTGTGTGACCCTGAGCAAATCACTTAAATCCTGTTTACCTCAGTTTCTTCACCTATAAAAATGAGCAGGAGAAGAAAATGGCTAATTGC
Source organism: Myrmecobius fasciatus (assembly GCA_023553655.1). Lineage (NCBI taxonomy): Eukaryota > Metazoa > Chordata > Mammalia > Dasyuromorphia > Myrmecobiidae > Myrmecobius > Myrmecobius fasciatus. The sequence goes on along the minus strand of JAJPUD010000423.1, from coordinate 26,190 downwards.
TAAGAAAATCTCAAATAGGGTCACTAAATATCAGTCAAGACTCAACAACAAAGACCACAATAGCAACAAATTGATTGATTTTCAAGGCCTCCAGGTAGCCTGGGGTTCATAATGTACAATGATCTTCCTAAAGTGATTCATGTCTGTCTGTATCATCTTCACCCTTCAGTGGTTCTTTGCTTTGTCTAGGATCAAATAGAAACTATTTTGTTTTGTATTTAAAGCTCAGCATAACCTGACTCCAATCTACCTTTCAAGGCTTCCTATGTACTTATATACTCCTTCTTCACACTATTTTCCAGCAACATTAATGTCCTTGCGGTTCCTCACACAGAAAGCACCATCCAATCCCCAAGCCTTTGTGCTGGCTGTCCCCTACATCAGGAATATACTTTTTTCCTCACCTCCACCTCTGGTTTCCCTCAAGATTCAGCTCAAGCTCTACCTTCTACATGAATCCTTTCTTGATTCCCACCATCACCACCTGCTAAAGCTTTTCCTCTCAAAAATACCATGTATTAATTTTGTTTGTTATTATTCACTTGTTTCAATCATCTCCAATTCTTCATGATTCCATTTGGGGTTTTCTTGTCAAAGGGTGGTTTGCCATTTCCTTCTCCAGCTTATTTTATAGATGAGGAAACGGAGACAAATGGTTAAATCAATTGCCTATCTGAGTCCAGATTTAAACTCAGGAAAGTGAATTTTCCTGATTCCAGATCTGGTGCTTTAGGGTGCCTAACCATTAATTTTGCCCATATGCTGTTTATAATTTTATGTACCCTCATCTTAATATAAGGTCTTTCATGCCAGGAACAGTCCTGCTTTATTTTTCACATAGAAAGGATAGGAAGAAGCTGAAACTATAATTTCATTGATATAGGGAATTCCCAGAGGAGGAAATCCCTCTACCAATGCAGGTCAACATCTGCTTTGCAATTTATAGGCCATGAAAGTTACCTGGGGCAGGATCACACAGTCAGTAGGTGTCAGGGGCAGGAACTGATGCAGGTTTTCCCGACTTCAAAGGCTAATTTTTCTGACCATTACATTCTGCTCTCCCAGCAGCCCATAATGGGCATGGCTATGATACTGAATATTTATGGACTGATAGATTGAGTCAGAGAATTTTTAGCTGGAAAGGTCATCTTACAGATAACACTCTTCCTTCATCACCTCAATTATCCCCCTCTCTAACTTGAGGATAATAATATAAACCAGCCCAAGCAATCTGTGAGGCCTGTAAAGTCCTCTACAAATAGAAGCTGTTGGAGGAATGCTAAGCAACTAGATAGAGAGAAAATTACACCTCGTAGAGATTTTTTAAAATCCATCTCTAATACAGATATATTCTCCTTGGTATTCATTTCCAGGCTTTTTCCACAGTGATGGTATCCAACAAACAGAGGGCTGTTGGAATCCCACAAACCCTCTGTCTAGCCACTAACCATCCTAAATAAATCCAAGAAACACACCAAGGCAATCATTCAGGTTAATAGGGGAGGTCATAAAGAGAATAAGATCATCTGCAGTTGATCAGAATGGAGATAGCCCCATGGCTAGTGTTTGTAAAAGGGGAGGGGGGTGTTTGATGAGTTCCAGAGAATCAACGAATTTCAGGTAATGATTCATCCCTGCAGAGGAATGAAGACATGAGCAGAGGGCTTACGGAAAGGGGAGCAGCTCTCTAAATGTCTCCTGCAGTAAGGGCGAGCTTTTAGAAACAGAAAAAAAAGCATCTGGACCTCAATTTATTGGTGAAAAGTGGAGGGAGAGGGGGCTGCACGAAAATGTATGATTATACACTCATTATAGGAAGGGACCTTGGAATAGATCCCTAAGCCAGCCTCATTTTATAGATCAGGAAACTGAGACTCAGAGATATCAGTGACAACCAAGACCAAGTGGTGTTCTGAGGGCTAATTCAATGTTCTCAATTCAGAGACTTTTGTGGTTTATATCCTAGGAATAAAGTAATGAAGAGAAGCATTCTCAGGATTCTGCTGCTTAGAGCTGAAAAGGTCTTGAGAATTATTCAGTCATATCAGACCCTCTGTCTTCTGCTACCTCCTGAAGTCTCTTCAAGTTCATGTTCACTGTTTCTATGACAGCTATTCATCTCATCTTCTGCCATCCCCCTTTCCTTTCATTTCAATCTTTCCCAACATCAGGGTCTTTTCCAATGAATCCTGTCTTCTCATTAAGTCACCAAAGCATTTAACCTTCAGGTTCACTATTTAATATCTTCTGCATAGCTTGAATTGAATATTTTTTTTAAGTTTTGACTGATTTGATCTTTACTAAATATCTCTGTGTGGAGGAAACCTCCCAAACCATTGCATTCAAGTAGTATTTGAATTAGATTCTCCTGTATAGTACCTCCAACAAGTGGTTATCTCCAACAAACAGAGGCTTGAGAACCTTCACTGAGGGATCATACATTTAGAACTGAGACTGGATTTGTTCTGCTAGGTCCTAGAAGGCAGAATTAGGAATAGGAGCAGTGGGTGGACAGTTGTAGAGAGGTAGTTTTAAGTTCAATATAAGGAAAAGCTCCATTTGAAGTAGAATAAGCAGTCTTAGGAGACAGGAGATTCCTAAATCAAAGGAGTTGGGTTAACATCACTTTTTGGAGGCAAGTACCATTACTTTTCCAGGTACCCATTTTCTCACTGTAAAATAAAGGGATTGGGCCAGCTGATTATCCCATTCTGTTTTATTTCCAATCACCATCTTGTCCATCTGGAGCAATGGTTTTATTCCTTCTTTGAACTCCTAGTACAGAGATTTGAGAAGTGGGGAAAGATAAGATGTTATGGAAAGATTGGAATTGAATTAGAGCTATAATTATATTTTTAAAATTAATTACACATTTGTTAAGTTTTAGATACTGGGAGAACAAAAATAAGTGTGACATAGATCAGTTTTTCTTAGGAGCTTACATTTTGAAGTTGGATAGGGAAAGATGTGTCTGAACATAAATAATTATATGAGGAAAATGGGACAAAGGCAAAAAAAATAAAGGTCTAGGAAAAGTACTTTGAAAAATTTGAGGAAGAAGAACTGAGTTCATTCAGGGATCAAGTAATCTGAAGAAAGAGTGTTGTTATAAAACATTGATTTAACCTGAATGTTCCAGAGACATGGGAATTTCAAAAGATTAAACAAAGTTGGAGTGTGCTGGACCTGGCTCAAAATTGCTCCAAAGAACTGGCTGTTAAGTTTTTAGTGCATTTACAACTCTGAAATTGTCAAGTTACAAATCAGGGCATGAATTACTGCCTTGTTGGTTGTCTAGACTTAAGAAAGTAATGGAGAAAATTTTAATAATGCAGATCAAACTTTAAAGTGTATTTGTACTTCATCCATTTTTCCTCAGAGAGCCAGTTATTAAACATTTATCAGCACTGCTGTTGTAAAAGCACCTCTACTAATTGGCGAAAGTTAGCTTTTCCTTGGATCTGTCTTAACCTTCAACTACTTCTTTAAATGTTAAGTTAAAATTGATATTAGGAAGTTGAGAGAAGTAGGGGATGAGGAGGCATAGACCCAGTAGCTAGTGGTACCATAGTAGTAAGAATAAAACTCAAATTAAGAAAAAATGGAAAAAAAATTATAGGGTTTAAATGATTTAGGTTTGCCTAGAAGGGACATGAGAGATGATCTAGTCCAATTCCTTAATTTTGCAGAGGAAATTTTGCAGTTTTAAGTGAACTGTTCATCATCACACAGGTTGCAAATAGCAGGACTGAGATCTCAACCCAACCTCTGACCCTTTGATTTATTTTTTGAACCAATATTCTCTTTACTATACCCTGCTGTCTTTAAAAACAATAGAAAAACAATTTTGTTCTAGTATTTTATTTTCAGTTTTTCTATTATCACTTATATATGCACATGCTCATCACACACAAGAGATGATTCAGAAAATGCACATTTAAAGCATAATAGTTAATAGCTTAGGGGAAAATGCAATATTTCCCAAGAAGTTCAGAAGAAAAGAGAGATTATCAGCCAAGGCCTGAATTCATTTAAGAAATAATGTCTAATTTTTTTTAAAATCTATTTCCTGGACATCTGGTTGTTACTGGATATCAGGTCAGAAATTATATTAAGAGATTAGTCATTGGGCAAGGGAGACAAGGCTACTACATATGTCTGTGTCTGATGTCATATTGCCAGCATTAACAGCAGCAAAATCACATTGACAAGAGGAAGAAATGGTGACATGGAGAATGATGACAATTACCCTTTTAAGTCTAAAGGCTGGAGGGGTGATATAAGAGTCAGTGATCATACTTACTAGTGAATAAAACAATCTCTACTTGCATGTGAAACCTAGAATGGATATAATCTACACAGGTGAATCCCAATAAAGACCAATTTAACTGAAATAATTCAAATGTAAAGGGCTACCTTGAGAGGTAGTGAGCACCTAAAATTTTAAGCAGTTAAATAGAGGTTGGATGACAAACTATCAGGAATTTTATAGAAGGGTATATACATACACATGTATATATATATATATATGCACATAGGTATGTATACATACATAAAATACACTCATACACACACACACATATATATACATATACACATACACACACATACAAATACACATATATCCATTTCCCATTCAACTTTAGATCTTTACAGATGAAGTATTTAATGTTTCAAATGATAAGCGATATAATTCAACTGGCTCAATCTCCTTACCCAGTTTCTTGGAACTTCTAAAGGTCTTTGAAATTCAGATGGAAACTTATTAACAGATCTAGCAGATACCATTTATAGAAATAGAAAAATATTTAATCAGGACAGAATTGCATATCAAAGCATCTCTCTTCATTCATGCTCTAATGAATACAATTCTATCCCTGAATATTTCCCCTATTTTCTGATAACTGCACTTTTGTTCGTAATGTTTCCTAGATCTCAGCAACCTTTAGATTTCCCTTAGAAAGACTCTGGATTCACACAGACTGGTTCCAAATCTTGGACTCAACCAAAGAAAGTCATTTTCTCCTGGGTTCATTTCCTCTACCTAGGGCTAACTTTTGAAAAATCTACAAATATATATTGGGTATAACTCACATCGAAGCTTTCACAAATTTAGAAAGGTAACAAATGCCTATTGGTAGAAGAAAACATTTATTTCACCTCACAGAAAATGCAAAAAAACCCAACATTCACAGGAACCCATAAACAAGTACCAAAAAAACATCAAAGAACATTGCAACAATAACTTCTGGACTTATTTTAGTGATCATTTCAGCAAGAGGAAATTCTATTCTGGATTAGATTCTCACCAATAAGAAAGAAACTCTACCTGTAGATGAAATGATGGAAAACTTGGAAAGAATGACTTTTCCATCCTAGAGTTTATAATAAAGGAGAATAAATTTGAGCATAGTTTACTCTAGATGCTGTGAAAGGAGATTTCAAAGCATCCAGAGGAAAAATAAGTAGGACTCAATATAGCAAAATGTTTGAAGAAACTCAGCCCAAGAAGAAAGAGGAAATGCTCAAGGATGAAATTCTAAATACTCAAACAAAGAGGAAAATGTTATTTTTTCTGAAGAGAACAGAAGTACTGGGAATTCATCAAGCATGTTTGACTTTACTATTTTTTTTAAATCAAAAGAAGAGAAAGAAAAACAATACTATTTTTTTTAAATCAAAAGAAGAGAAAGAAAAACAAAACTGCTATTATAAACATATATAGGCAAGTAAATCGAATTTCCATATTATGTAAAATAATACACGACTCATTTTGATTATTGATGGCCTCCCTATCATGTTTCTGATTCTTTGACACCACAAAAAGATTTATAAATATTTGTGTATATTCTTAGAGCTTGTTTTGCTCAGGACAATCCTTCCTTTAACATATCTTCCTTTAAATTCTTCTTTCACCTTTCTTCTCTTTCTCTCATATTTCACTATTGAGTGAAATGTATTTCTGTATCCATCTGTGTGTATGTGCATGCTACATTTTTTCCTCTGACCACTTCAGACGAGACTGAGGTTTAACTGTTAGTTACTCTCCACTTCTTCTTTCTCACTTTTATTGATTGCTATTTTTACACCCTTATTATGTGAGATAATTTCCCCTAACTTTTCTTTCCCCTTTTTACTTCTATACTTTACTTTCCATTCTTAAGATCACCTATGATCCTTAAGGATGATGGGTTCAGAGGCTATAAATACATAATCTTCTTATAATAAAATTAAGCAGTTATCCTTGTTTGGTCTTTTATCATTGTTCATTCATGTTTACTTTGTTTATTCCTCTGTTAACACTTTAGAGTTTTTATATAGCTCTGATCTTTTCATCAGGAATGCTTAGAAGTATTCTCTTTCATTAAAGATCCATTCCCTGCCCTATTTCCTCTGCCAGTAGCATTATACTCAAGTTTTGCTGATTTTGGTTGTAAGCCTATATCCTTAGTCATTTGGAATATCTTTCCAGGTTTTCTGCTCCTTTATGGTGGTAGCTGCTAAGTTGTGTGTGATCCTGACTGGTTTGAAAGTACTTGATTTTTTTCTTTCTGGTTACTTAAAGGATTTTTTTCTTTGACTAGAAATTCTGGATTTTGTCTATAATGTTCTTCTGAGTGTTCATGTTAGGGTTACTTTCAGGAGATGAACATTGGATTCTTTGTCCTCTATTTCTCAGAAATATGGCAGTTTTCTTTTTACAAGGTATTTTGGGGTTAAGTGACTTGCCGTGGGTGTCACACAAAAGGGTTAAGTGTCTGAGACTGAATTTGAATTCAGGTACTCCTAACTTCAAGTCTGGTGCTCTATCTGCTATGCCATCTAGTTGCCCCCTGGCAGTTTTCTTTTCAGATTTCTTGAAAAACAATGTCTAGGCTCTTTTTATGGTCATGGTTTTCAGGTAATGCAATGATTTTAAATTTCTTGACTTGATTTTTTGCTATAAAATTAAATAAATTTACTTCTATTTTTTCAGGTTTTTAATTTTGGATAATTCTTGTTGACTCATGAAATTATTGGCTTCAATTTGTTATATTCTAATTTTCAGGGAGTTTTTTGCTTAGGCAAAGCTTTATCTCACTTGTGCCAAACTGTGACTATCCTTTCCAATTCTTTCTTCCATAAGTTTCATTTCTTTTCCATTTTTTCTAACACTCCTTTCATTTGTTAAAAAAAATAACCAAAAATTGTTAACTCTTTTAAAAAATTCTGCTTCATCTCTGCAAGAAATTCTAGTTAAATTTCTGCTTCTTTGAAGCTTTGCTTATAGATATTTTGGAGTCATTTTCTTCATCTGCATTTGTATTTTGAGCATCCCTGTCCATATAATAGCTTTTTATGATGAAATTTTTTTTGTTTGCTCATTCTTCTAGACTACTTCCTAACTTTTAAAATTATGTTAGGACTAGGCTCTGTACACTTTGGGAGAAAATGTCTGGGCTGGTACTGCTTCTGTTTTCTTAAGGTAGAGTTTTGTGTTATTTCAAAATCTCAGGGACAGCTTACACTGGAACCTGAAAGCATTCAGTGTTCCAAAGTGGCCTGATCAGGAGCTATTTTGCTTGTTGCTCCCTGGTCTGAGTTCTGCAGGTTCCTGACTTGGATTTGGGTGTGAGCACTCCTATGGGCTCATCTTTTTGAACAGCTACTAGATTCAGTTACTGTGGGTTAGCCGAGAAACTCTTCAGATTCAGAGCCACAGAATATCTGGCTCCCCTTAGTTTAGGGTTCTTGGGCTGGTTTTTCTACAACAACCTTCAGAATGGACAATAAGTTGTAACTGAGACCCTGTTCCACTCCTGGAGTCCCAGATACACAGCTGTTTTCTTGCTTTTGAACTCATACCTAGATCTTTTTGTACCCTGGAAACTACCTCTGGGTGCAGGTCCCCTCCTCAGTCAACTGGATCTGTGACTTAGAACTAAATAGTGAGGAATGAAGTTGCCAGTTGGGCTATTCCTACAACCTGCTTTAGTTAGGGGAATTTGTAGGCCCTTTTCCTGTACCAGAGTTTCTTGTCCACACCCTTTACTAGGGACTAGGATGCTATGCAATACTGGAGTCCTGGCCAGCTCCTATCCCTCTGTACTCACATCTTTATCTATTTCTCTATTCTAACCTGGGCTAGAAAAAATATTTATTGTGACTTTTCTTGGATTTTCCCATTTGGATTAAGTCTGTTATCTTTTCTAGGTTTGGTTAGAAAAGTTTTGTAGAGAGATCTCTGTATTTTGTTCCTGCTATGCCACCATATTAGCTTTACCCACTTTGGGCCTTTTTCCAATTGAAACTTTAAATTGAAATACACAAGAAGTAAAAGCAAGGTTGGGTAATAAAAGATGAATATAAAAGCATGGCACAATCCTGTAAAAACAGTGTGAAAGTGTAAGTTCATAGTTTGTATTTTCTAATAACACATTCTTGGAAAAGTTTTAAATTTATTATTTTTAAATGGAATGTCTTTAACCTTATTTGACTTAATGAAATCTTCAACTTGAGATTCATGCTTTTGAATATCAGTCTTTAAATTTTCCAAAGTTCTTATGGGGCATTTGATTAATTTTTGTGCTTTCCTAATGTTGGTCGAACTTCATTGCAATGCAGTTGAAAGTAATGAAAATTCTCCAAGAATGTCAATCATTAAAATCTCACAAGAAATTAATTTTAGCTTATCTCTTTGTCAAAGCAGAATAATAAAGAAAAATGCATATATAATGCAAGATATGTGGGCCATATAGCAACAATGACTTGAAAACTACGTTTAACATGTACATGATGAATATAATAATTCTAATTTCAAGTTTAAGCTATAGTTGATTTTATTAGATTGATGATAAGTAGAATACATTTTATCTATAAGGATAAATATTAAGTCTTGCACTTGGGTACAAAAATTCAATTTCACAAGAACAAGGAGGAGAGGCTAGAGATAGATAGCAGACAAAAATCTAGGGATTTTAGTGGACTCAATACAACTCAGCAGTGTGGTTTGGAATAAAAAATGCTTATGCAATCTTCAGTTGAACAAAGAGGGGCAAAACTACAGAATTAGAGAGATAATAGTACCACTGAATTCTGCCCTTTTATCATATCTTGTCTGGAGTACTGTGTTCAGTGCTGAGTACTATATCCTAAGAACATTTATAAATTAGAGAGTGTCCAAAGAGAGCAAACAGTATAGTATACTCCTCCATGCCATGGGAGGATTAGCTGAGGGATCTGGAAATAGGCTTATTAAGAAAACCTTGGACTTCATTTTGAACTCTGTCGCTCCATGATGGACATGACTGTTACCATTATTTAGGTACTAGTCACCTGGGGTTGAGATCCTTCTAATTAGCTTTCCTCAGTTCCTAGACAACTAGCTAAATAGGTGCTTAATACATCTTTGCTGATTTAAATTATGGGACAATTTGACTTCTATAGAAGGGAAATTTGACTTCTATACAAACTGCTTGGCTTGAGTGATCTTTGGAAAATGGTAGCTCAGTTCAGATTTGCAGGCAGAGTTGGATGGCTTGTTATTTTTATACCTTGTAATTTGGCTTTAGATGTACTTTTGGCCAGAGAAGTAACAGCAGATTTTTTTTCCCTGCCAACCAATGTGGCCAACTTGATGAAAACTATTTGGTTCCAAAATGTTTGCATCATGCTTTGTTGCTACGGCAGCAAGTGTTGGTAGCCAGGGACAAAAATAGGTAAAGTGAAGATACAGTCGTGTAAAGAAATATGGGTGTGGGACTAAAAAGAAATCAGGGAAGCATGAAGAATATTAAATAGGGGATCAAAACAGCTCTTTCCCTCTTTACTCACGCCCTAACTCACTAAGAATCATCCTAGAATTAAGAATAGGACTTGGAGTCAGTAAGACCTGGATCCTCCCCCAGGTACTGACTAGCTGCAGAACTCTGGGCCAGTCACTACTTCTCCTTGTCTTTTTTCTTCCTTCCTTTTCTGTGACCCATCCTCCCACTTTTCCATTTCCTTTTAGGTACTGTCTTTCTCCATTAAATAATAAGCTTCTTGATGATAGAGCCCCAATACTTAGCGTATTGCCTGGGACTTCATAGGTGCTTAATAAATGTTTATTGATGATTAATTGAACTATAAAGTGATGGTTCAGAATTTGAAGGTTTTTAGGGTTCTTTAAATTTATAATCTCATTGGAATAAATTTATGTCCAAAGAAAAACTGGAACTCTTAATTGAACACCAGATAGATAATTTTGACTATATTAAGTTAAAAGTTTTTGTACAAACAAAATTAATTCAGACAAGATTAGGAGGGAAGCAATAAATTGGGAAATCATCTTTACATTTAAGGGTTCTGATAAAGGTCTCATTTCTAAAATATATAGAGAATTGTCTCATATTTATAAGAATTTAAGCCATTCTCCAGCTGATAAATGGTCAAAGGATATGAACAGACAATTTTCAGATGATGAAATTAAAACTATTTCTAGTCATATGAAAAGGTGCTCCAGATCACTATTGATCAGAGAAATGCAAATTGAGACAACTCTGAGATACCACTCTACACCTGTCAGATTGGCTAAAATGACAGGAAAAGATAATGACGAATGTTGGAGGGCATGTGGGAAAACTGGGACACTGATATATTGTTGGTGGAACTGTGAACAGATCCAACCATTCTAGAGAGCAATTTGGAACTATGCTCAAAAAGTTATCAAACTGTGCATACTCTTTGACCCAGCAGTGTTTCTATTGGGCTTATATCTCAAAGAGATCTTAAAGCACGGAAAGGGCCCCACATGTGCAAGAATGTTTGTGGCAGCCCTTTTTGTAGTGGCTAGAAACTGGAAACTGAATGGACGCCCATCAATTGGAGAGTGGCTGAACAAATTATGGTATATGAATGACATGGAATATTATTGTTCTGTAAGAAACAACCAGCAGGATGATTTCAGAGAGGCCTGGAGAGACTTGCAAGAACTGATGCTGAGTGAAATGAGCAGAACCAGGAGATCATTATACACGGCAACAAGAAGACTATATGATGATCAATTCTGATGGACATGGCTCTCTGCAACAATGAAATGTTTCAAGCCAGTTCCAATTGTTCACTGAAGAAAGCCATATACACCCAGAGAGAGAGATACAAAATGTGGACTACAACATAACATTTTCATGCTCTCTAATGATGTTTGCTTGCATTATGTTTCCTTTCTCAGATTTTTTTTCTTGTAGATACGATTTTTCTTGTACAACAATGATAATTGTGGAAATATGTATACATATATTTGATTTGTCAAGTATTTTATTTTGTTTTATTTTATTAATTTTTATTTTATTTTTTTATTTCCCCCACCCCTCCTCTGGGGGGGGGAATTTGTAATGGAAAACTTTGCAAGGGTCAGTGTTGAAGAATTACCCATACATATGTTTTGCAAATAAAAAGCTTTAATTAAAAAAAATGAAAAAAAATTTTGATCACATGATCTCTTTTTTGTTGGGTGTAAGGCTGTCCTGTCTTCCCTTTTTTCTGTGGTCCTAACATCAGTATCATCTCTTTGACATCCCCATGTAGCCCATGATGGGGGTGGGAACCAAGGTTTCTAAGGATGGCTCCACCTACAAGTTTAGAACCTTCATTTGTCAAGACCTCCATTTCCCTGTCTGTAAAATGAAGGGAATTGATTAGAAGAGGACTTCAAGCATTCACTTTTTGAGAACACCTAGACAGGTGGCTGAACATGGATGATTCATGTCTTTCCCAAAAGGACACCTCCCTGCTGCTCTTAGTTTTGGTCTTGGGATGGATGTTTTCTACTTCATTACAATACTTCACAATTTCCTGAGTGAATTCTCAAGATCCTGAGCAATGCCACCTTAGCATCATGTATACATAGATATATACAGATATAGATCTATCAATTGTTATAGTTATTGCCATTCGGCCCTATCTCTTTATTATTTATTTTTTATTATTTATTACTCCATTTGGAGTTTCTTGGCAGAGACCGTGGGATGATTTGCAATCTCCTTCTCCAGCTCATTTTACAGAAATGGAAACTGAGACAACTGGGGTTATGTGACTTGCTCAAGTTCACAAGCTAGTTAAGTATCTAATTTGACCTCAGGGGATGAGGCTTCCTGACTTCAGACTCTAGGCTCTATTTATTGGCCACCTCATTGACCTAAGCAGTGATCTTTATCAACCATGCAAATCAATGCCAAATCTTTACCATCCCCCCAAATCAGTCTTATCTTTCCATCTATTCATGTTGATTCTGAAGATGGCCATATACTTTTTTTGATTGCCTGGTCTCTGTGTTCCTCCTTTCCATTTTCCTTTTGTTGCCTGATTATGGTTTCTCATTTGTGCAGGCAAAGGAAATAAAAGGAGGCAAAACACAAACCAGTTACTTTTTACTACTTGCTCTGATAAAAAGAATTAAGGGCAGAGAAATGGATTTCAACTACTTGCCTTAATACCATTTGGAGTTGTTTTTTATCCTTGCTATTCCTATCTCATAATCATTGTGATAATTGGTAGCAAACATTAGAGCTCAACAATTCAATGTCAGCCAATAAGCATTTATTAAAGCACCTACTATGTGCCAGAAACTATGCTAGGCACAGGTCATACAAAAAAAAAGCAAAAGTCCCTGCTTTTAAGAAGTTCACAGTCTAATGGAGGAGATAACATGGAAATAACTATGATAACTTATTAACAAATAAACTATGTGGAGGAAAAAGAGGGCCTAATTAATAATGTGAAAGAGAAAGCCAAACATGAACATGGTGCTTTAAAAAGTTGCATTAATGAAAATCTAGTCTAAAATGAGGGAGCTAGGAATCCTAGAGGCAGCAGGGCTCAATGGATAGCACCCTGAGTCTGGATTTGTGGTATCTGGGATCCAGATGCTTCTCTGCCTCTTAGTGTGTGTTTGACAAGTCATTTAAACTCTCCAGACCTCAGTTTTCTCATCTTTATAATGGGAATACTGAACTTAATAGCATCTAGCATTCCTTTCAGCTCTGCATCTTTTGTCCTATGATCCTATAGCCTACCATAATTAGATCATACCTGGAGTTTGGTGTTCATGCAGGGATCACACCTTAAAGAGAACATGACTAAACTAATCAATAAATTTTATAAATAAACTAATGAACTGGAATATTTCTAAAAATGGGCAACTAGAATGCTGAGAGGCCTGGATGTCATATTCAGTTTCGTAATGAACCAAATGAAGAATTGCAAGGAAAAAGTGTTGTCAAAGATAATATTAGGGAAATATATGACTGTAAAAGGAAGTAGGCCAGTCATGGAGTAAGAATGAAGGATAATTGACATATGGTCTGGATGATTCAATAGTGCACTTACAATGTCAAGGAATCTAGAGGAAGAGAAACAACACTTTGGGTAAACCACATTGGGATGATTTATGGGAATCGCCCAAACTGAGAAGCTATAGAGAGGTTTCAGTTTGCATCATTGGAAGGTCTACTCACATCACTTAAATCACAGAACTACCAAAGTACTGAAATCTGTATGTAGTACCTCAAAATGTAGGGCAAGATCCTCAAGGAATGGCTTCTCCAAGTTCATTACTCCTTGTTTTAAATCCTTGAAACTATAAACCATAATTCCCCACATGTGTTTACTTTTAATAGTCAGAAAGCACAACTAGTTCAAAGTAAAAATACTGAAGGAAAATGCCTCCTACAAAAGTAGTAACAAATTATCCTTAAAATTTATGCAACAAAAATTAGAAAAGTAAACATATGAAAGGCATGCATATGGAGGGTCACATATACATGGTATATGTGTGGTCATAGTACAAAAACTAAAAGGCAACTCATGCTTTCAATGCAGGGTCATCTAGCAATTCATCACACCTGTTCCCTCTTCCAGAGCTCTACTGGATGCATTTCTCTGCTGGATGCTGGTTGGCTAGAGTTAATGTTTGCTGTATGCTCCCCTACCAGAATTGTTATTCACTTAGTTGGATATTGCTCATGAGATGCTACTCAGTCAGATATATAACTCCCAATGTCTTCAGCTTCTGACTCAGCTAAACTTCTTGTTCAAGGGAATATTGGTTATTAATTACCATGCTCATGTAGCCCAAAGCCTATATACACAAAGCAGCAAAGTAGGCAAAAAGGTCTAAAAAGCATCCATTGTGATAGAAAATTCTGAGAAATAGTTGAAGGAAGTGGAATTGTTCAGGATGGTGAAGAGAAGATGTAAGGGGCCATGACAACTATATTCAAATATTTAAAGTACTGTCAATAGAAGAGTAGTTAAGATTACATTGGATTGTGCTAGAGAACCAAAATAAGATTCAGAAATTACTTATTGAGAAACAGATTTTGGCTCAGTGTAAAAAAGAATTCAAAGATTGCAATGGAAGGCTGTCAGAAGTAGAAAACTCCCCACCAATGACTTATTCAACCAATAGCTAGATGTTCATTTGTCAGGAATGTTGTATCAGGAATTCATCTATTGGAAAGAAATTTGGAGTAAAATTGAAAGAATGTCTTTGAGTCTAAGTTTCTATGGTTATTCACGAAATAAACTCATTGTCTTGCCTATCTACCAGAAGTAACTTAAATTCACTTCACTTCAGTTCAGTTCAATAAGCATTTATTAAGTACCTATTATGTCCCAAGCATTATATTAGGCAGTAGAAACTAAAAGAAAAAATTAAATAGTCATTACTCTCAAAGACTTTGCATTCTACTGGCAAATTTTAATTGGGTTAGTTGATCTTTGGTACTCTAATGATATATATTTATGAAAACAAATTTTTATTTTCTTAAACTATAAAAATCTAGAGCTATAAAGGCTTTACTCATCAATGAAAACCTGTCTTGGTTTAAAAGGACAGCTTTACATTTTATAGATATCTTTTTTATAAAGTATCATCTACCTTTTTCACTGTGTTTTCCTTTACCCTACCAAAGAGTGATATTCCTTATAATAAAATTGATAGAAAAAATCCCAAACTAAGCAATATACAGAAAAATTGCAACATTATATACCCCTAACTTCCCTAAAGGACATGGTGAAAATGTTTTATCCATTCTTTGAAGACAACTTTGATTATTAAAATCCCACATTATTTAGTTTCAGTTGTTTGTTGTTCTTTCCATTTCTATAATTAAACTCTAATATTATGTTTATCAGTTTTGGGGTTTGTTTGCTTCACTTTGCATCAGTTCATATAGGCTTCTTTGTTTTTTATCATATTTGTTGCTTCATGTAGCATTCATGTTCCACAACTCATTTAAACCCTTCTCTGATCACTATGAATATTTTTCCAGTTGTTTGCAATTACAAAAATTGCTGCTATAAACATTTTCATAATTTAAAATTATTTTTAAATTTTTATTGATACCTTTTGACTTTACATTGCTGTAATTTTCAAATATATATCTCCATTTGCTTCTCAGAAAGTCATCTCTTACAACAAAAAACACAGAGTTAAAAAAAAAACCAGTTCAGCAAAACTATCCAAATCTTTAACTGAATCTGACAATATGTAAAATGCTCCATCTGTGTAGTTCCCACCTCTTCAAAGAAGAAAGGAAGGTATATTTTCTAATCTCTTCTCCAAGGTCAAGCTTGGTTATTGTAATTAATTTCACAGAATTCAGTTTTCCTTTTTGGAAAAAGTTTTTTTTTAAAAGCAGGAGAACAAATCTGAGACCAATGAATGGCTAAAGTAGTGTGAGTCAGGAAGATTCATTTTCTTGAGTTCAAATGTGGCTTCAGACACTAGTTGTGGGATTCTGTTTGCTTTAGTTTTCTCATCTGTAAAATGAACTGGAGAAAAAAATGGCAAACCACCCCAGTATTTTTCCCAAGAAGCCTCCAAATGGGGTCACAAAGTGTCAGACAGGATTGGATAATCATAAACAAGGAATGAAGTATTAAGATTTAGTGCTGAAATAAGGTAAAAGGGTGAATAATTTGGGGGGGGAAGAAGCAGCAATAAATAGCCCATGATTTCCATGTATCATACTCCTAGAGAGCTAAAGAAGCATCTATGACCAGTCAAGAGGGTTTTTGAAGGTTTGAGGTTTTTGAAATTTTTCAAAAAAACTTTGAAACTTCAAAGTGTAGAGCACTTTGGAATTCAAAAATCTGCAGAAAGACTCACTACAAAATACATATCCCAAGGGCCAAATCTGTCCCCTGGTTTACCAGATGGAGAACTGAACTTGAAGGCAGGAAGATGCTGGCTCAAATTCTGCCTCTGGTACTGGGTCAGGACCATTACATATTTCTGGTGATCACTGGATTCCAGTCATCCTGGAGTCATGTCCATGTTGTATCATCCCAATGCTCCACCCATTTTTGGCACTTATCTTCAGCTTCTGACATCATAAAACTTAAACAATTATGAGATCATAGGATTCCAGAGTGGGCTTGTAATGGACCTCAGAGGCCATCTAGTCTGACCCTATCATTTTACAGATGAGGAGACTGAGACAGGCCCACAGAAGTTAAAAGATTTGCCTCCAATCACACTCTTGGAAAGTGACAGAGCCAGAATTCCAGCCAAAACTCTGGTTTCAAATCCAGTCTCTTAACAGCAAATAAACAGTGTCATAAAGCCAGTCTCTCCTCTTTATTATCTGCCTGTTTCATTTTCATGAAATTCTTTGCTCCTGTAGGGACCCTCTAGGACTGTGCAAAGGATAATAATAACTGATACTTCTATAACACTTTGAATATAACATCACATTTGGGTCTCAACAATCCCATGGGGTAGCTCCTGTACTTCATATTCCATTAGCTGCTCAGTTTGGTTTCCACTCTGTGAACATCATACCTCTCCCAGGATGAGTTCACCACCTGAAATCTCATCATGGTGGAGATTGCCTCAGCTGTGATACTCAAAGGCCTCTCTGGTACCCTGAGCTGCCTCTCTGATTGGAAGGCTAGAGGGTGGAGCAATAAACTTGGGAAGGCTCAAAATTTTCCAGCTAACTTCATAATTGCTCTACTTTTGATTTCATGAACATCATCTCTCTCCCTGAATCAAAGGGACCTTCTAGTGGCAATCCTTTTTTTTTTTTTAGCTTGCTTTTGTGCATTTTCTTCCCTGATGGATAGTGAGTTCCCTGATATTTGGGACTTTTAAATCTTTTTTTCTAATTTGTATGCTCAGCACTTAGCATAGAGCCTGGTACATAGTAGGTACTTACTAAATGTTTACCGACTATTGACTATAGATAATAATAACCTCATCATACAGATAAATATATTGAAGTTCAGAAAAGTTGTGGAATTGAATGTGTAGAATTTTAGCATGATCCACTAACTCCTGAGATGATCAGTGGTAAAATAAGGCAGAGACTAGGTCTTCAGGAGCCACTAATTCATTTAACTTGGGTGCTCAGCACGAAAAGAGGTAGTGAAAGCAAAATGGAACAATGGAGAGATTTTTTTGGCTCTGGAATCAGAGGAACTGGGTTTCCATTTTTTCTCAGAAGTTTACTGCTTATATGGCTTTGAGCCAATCACTTTACTGGTCTAAACTTCTGTTTCCTCATGTGTAAAATATGAGAATTGGACTGGATGCCATCTGAGATCTGAGATATTCTAGTGCTCTGATCCAAAGAATCAACAAGAAAGTGATAATTGGAAGTGGGGTAAAGAAAAAGAGAGTCAAGAACTCTGAGGTTTGGATGCCTGGAAGAAGAAATAGGAAAGTAAGGGGAAGAGAAGAAATTATGATTTTAGTTTTTGACATATTGACCATGGATGGCTACCAAAGCATCAAGATCCATCAGGCATTCAGAAACTGGACACAGAATGTTCTTTCAAGAAGTTTGTGATTATGGGAACAGTTTAGAAATTAGATGATATCCTGAGGATGTAATAGAGTCAGGGAAATGTCTTCTTAGGATAATGAATAACTCATCATATTTGTGGGCAAAGGAAAATGAGCCAATAGAGAAGAATGCTAGAATGATTGTGTGACCTTGGGCAAATCAATAAATCCCTCTGAAGAGCATCTTCCTTGTTTATAAAATTACAAAGCTATTCTAGATGACTTCTGAGCGGCCTTCTTCCTTTAAATCTAACATTCTGTGAAAGACTCTCATTGAGAAAGAGAAAGAAAATGAGTAGATATTGGAAGAACATGGCCATCCATGCCACCATAACCAATTACCGGAAAGTTGGTCTGGTAAGCCCAAGATCCTTGGGAAGAGAAGAACCAGTGGAACTCCAGTCCTATTTGAGCAAGTTTGAAAGTCTTTGTTTGGAGGAACATCTCTTGGAGATGAGCTATGATAACTGGACAAAGGGAGAAGGAAGGGATTAAACATTTACATAGCACCTATTATGTACCAGGAACCAGGCTAAGTGTTTTACAAATATTATCTCATTTGAAAAAGAGATTAAGTGACTTATCCAGAGTCATATAGCTAGTAAGCATCTGAGATTGAATATGAACTCTGGTCTTCTCTGATTCCAGTCCCAGCATTTTATTCCCCATGTCACTTAACTGGCTCTGCCCGTATACTGTAGTTTGCATTTTCTCAGAAACCACAGTTACTAATGCCCCAGAAAAGACAGTTCCCATCACCAAAGTCTTTGGTTCAACAAATAAGGTTTTATTCATAGAAACTATACTACAAAGAATAATCACCATCCTAAGGAAAACTAGGTCTTTCTATTTGATTTGAAACTGAAATTGTCTATATATATCATCTCTTTTTACTAGACAATCAATCCATCAATAAATATTTATTAAGCTTCTTCTATGTGCTTAGCATTGTGTAATCTAATAGAGACAAAATATTAATGATGATGACGATTATAATAATAACAAATGTTTATACAGCACTTACTATGAGCCCTGACTCTTTGGCTCTGCTTCTTCCTATCACCCCAGAACTATGGTCATTCTCCAAGATTCTGCCCTTAGCATTCTCTTTTATTGTCCCCAAGTTGTCTTCATTAATGACTTCATCTGCTCCTACAGCTTCAGCTATTGTTTTGATGATTCTGATTCCAAATCAATAAGTTTGAGGCTGCTGACTCAGTGGATAGGGTATTAGATCTTGAAGTCAAGAGTTCAAGTTGGGGCAAACACTTTCTTTGTGTCCCAAAACAAGCCATTTAACCTCTTTGGCCCAGTTTCCTCATCTGTAAAATGTAAAATGTAAAATAATAACAGCACTTACCACATGGGGTTATTCTGAGGGTCACATGGGATAACATTTGTAAAGTACTTAGCACAGTGCCTGACACATAGTGGGTGCTATATAAATGCTCAGTGCCGTCTCTCTCCAAGCTCTCTAGATTTACGTCTGACTCCATCAGTTAGTAAGCATTTATTAAACACTTAAGAGGTGCTAGGTACTATGCTAGGTATTGGGAAATAAAATAGAGAATCTTTGCTCTTAAGGAATTTATTTTTTTCTTGGGGAAAGAGATATACACATATGTAGGTATGTGCAGAAGAAATACAAAATCTGAGGTAATTTAGGAAAGTGGGACATTAGCAGATGGGGTGATCATAAAAGGCTTCATGTAAAAGGTGGTACTTCATCTATGGACCACAATTGATAAAGAAGTCCATTTCAGGCATCATGGTGGCCATTGCAAAGGCAAAAAGGTAGGGAGAAAAGCTGGAGTATCATGCAGGAGGGCTAGCAAGACAGCTGGTTTGGCTGGGTCTAAGAATGTAAGAGACAGGTTTATGATGCAGTGGATAGAGTTCCAGACCTGGAGTCAGAAAGACTCATATTTCTGAATACAAACCTGGTTTCAAACATATAGGAGCTGAATGACCCTGGGCAAGCCACTTTACTTACGTTCCCCAGTTTCTTCACCTGTAAAATGATCTGGAGAAGAAAATGTCAAACCCATTCCAGTATTTTTGCCCAGAATACCATCAAATAGTGTCACAAAAAGTCGGATGAACAAGAAGAATTTAAGAACGGAGAGTAATATATAATGAAGCTGAAAAAATAGGGATCAGGTTATGAAAATAATTAAAGGCCAAATCTCTCTCCCTGCCCAACCAGCCCTGTTTCAAACAAAAACCTCAAAGTCATTGTCTAGAGGAAGAGCATCTGTTGTAGAAGAGATATGGCAACTGGAGAAAGGGAGGAAGAAGGAAATAAGTATTTATGTAGCACCTACTATGTGTCCAGCAATATGAGGAGCCCCTGGAATTTCCTGAATAGAATAGTGACATGTTCAGACCTGATGTGTAGAAGATGCACTGGACTCTATTTACTCCAATGATTGACATAGGGAGAGGCTTGAGGCAGAGAGAACAATTAGGAGACTAATTTAGGAAAGAGGAAATATCCCAGAGTAAGAAGCCATGTAAGTCAGAAGGAGATGGATTTGAGAGATATTGTGAAAGCAGGAACAAGATTTGGCAATATTTCCAACAACTTGCTAGACATTTCCATTTCAATATCCTGTGAGCACTTCACACTCAACTTTCTAAAACTGAACACATCATCACTTTCCTACCTATGATTTTTCTATTTCTATTCATGGTACTACCATTAATCTCAATCACACACACTCCAAACCTCAGAGTCCTTCTTTGACTCCTTCCTGTTCCTCATACCTACATCCCATCATTGATCACATCTGACCATTTTTCCTTACAAATTCCATGCCATCCATCCTTTTTTTTTTTCTATTCCAATTGCTGCTGTTCTAAGGGTTCATCTCTTCATTTCTGGGTTATTGATATATGCTCTTAATTGGCAGTCTTGCCTTCAGTCTCTTCCCCCACCGACCTACCCTTCACTCTACTGTAAATCATTTCTTTGATGTCATTCTCCTGATCACAATCTTCCATATCTATAGCAACATTTCCCTCAAATATGTGCTATGCAATGCAAACAGAGAATCTATGGCATAGGGTGGTTCCATGGATAGATTTTGCTGGGTTCATAAATTTGAATGGGAAAAAATTTCCATCTTTGTTTCAATATAATTGGTTTCCATTGAAATTCATGTTTGATTTTATGTATGCATTTAAAAACATTATTCTGAGAAAGAGCTCATAGGCTTCATCAGATGCTATAGTCCAATGACATGAAAAATTAAGAACCCTGATTTTTGAGTACCAGCCCCCCTGATATTTTCTTCTGTAAAATATTATATATGAAATTACCTACATATCAAACATATTTAACAAGTGTTAGAGTTTTCTGGTATGAAAATACTTTCTCCTCCTCCTGTTCCTAGATTTTAGAGATGGAATGGACATTAGAAACCATTCAGTCCAATCCATTCAGTCCATATAAAAGTAGTTTGTTAATGAATAAACAAGCTGAGGAACAGAATTATTTGATAGGCTCAAGGTCCCAAAACTAGTAAAATTCTCCTGAATCTTCTAGACTACACATCCAGTGTTCTATCTACCAATTGCTCCTAACTTTTACCAACTCCTTTATCCTAAAATTTAGCCCCTCTCCCAATTCCTCAACCCAGAATTTATGGATTCTGTCAATGCATTTCAAACTAAGAAACCTCCTGTAGCCAATAATTTGGGACTATTTTAGCCTACAAAAAAACATCAAGGCCAAATTAACCTGCAATTCAAGGATCCCTATTATCTGGCTTGTATTTCCAGTCTGTTTAGTTTCCTACATAGCTAAGTTATTAATTTTCCAAACATACATTGCTATTTTGACTCCTTTGCTCACTATTTCTAAAACTGAATGAATTTGCCATATCCTCCTAAACTGGGACTTTCCTGTTTTCTTTAGTGGTATTTTCTTAGTCCCTCATACTCAAAATCTCAGTTATTCCCTAAATCTTATCCATTTGCAAGTCCTACCAACTTTCCCTTCACAAATTCTATGCACATTCTAATCGCCTAGAATGGCTTCCCACCTCTTCTCTATCTATACAAATCCTGCCTATCTTGAGGCTCATCAAAAGTCCAATCTCCCTTGAAGATGACCTGAAGCTCATGCCATTCCTTCAGCAATTAACCATGTGTTCATTGGGATATCATAAACTATGTGACCTCGGGCAAATAAGTCATAACTACTCTGGGCCTCAGTTTACTTATCTGTAAAATGAAGGGGTTGGTCTACATGCCTCCTGGGGTCCATTCTGCTCTAAATCCATGGCACAGTTGATAGAACAGTGGGCCCAAAGTCAATATGGCCTCTTACACTTTCTTAGTTATGTGTCTGTCTCTGTTTCCTCAATTATGATATGGGGATAATTATAGCACCTCCTTCAAAGAGCTGTTATGAGGATCAAACAACATAATATTTATAAAATACTTAGTATAGTACCTGGGGGTGATTAATAAATGCTGATTCCCTTTCCATGAACATCTCTTTTATTTTTGAGTAAATTTTAACCTCTGGACCTCAGTTTCCTCATCTGTAAAATGAAGAGGTTTAAATTGGTCTCTAAGGTCTATCCCAACTTTAGATGGAGGATCCTATGATATCTGATGGTAACTCAACAGTAACAGCATCTTCATCTATAAACAATATCCAGTCTTTCTTATTATAACCACTACCCATGGGTCTGATTTAGTAATTTTTCCATAGAAAATTTCAGAATGAAACATGAGGAAAATACATTGGTAAGTAGATTTAAATACTATAGCATAATTATTACCCCAAGCAAGTCTCAGAAATCCTCATATAGAGCTATGAATAAGTAGATGGTACCAAGCTTAGGAAAGATCAACAATTAAATGTTATTTTTTTATTAATTTAGTTCAATCTATCAAGCACTTATTTAGCACCTTCTATGTGAAAACCACTTTAAGACTTTGCTCTAAAAAAAATCTAATGAGGAAAGATGTCTGCATAAATAACTGATGCAAGAAAGAATGAGTTAAAAGTGAAAAGAAGAGGTTTGAACAAAGTGCTATGGATTTGAAGAAATGGCAGGGTCATACTGACAATGTTAAATGTCTGAAAGTTGGATTTGAACTCAGGTCCTCCCACCTTCAAAGCAGGTGCTCTATCCACTGTCCCACCTAGTTAGCCCTCATAGCATAAAGTGTGTCATGAGAACATTCTTTCCTCCCAGAGAATCCATTGTTAAACACCTAAAAAAAAAAAAAAAAAAGCAAATGCACCTGGTAATTTTATTATTTATTTAAAAGAAATAGCAAGTTGTATGTAATAGATTTACAATTTCATGTGTAGTTATCTTTTTATTTGTATCTTTTTAGATTATATTTTTATCAATGTACCATTTCCATATACAGAAATACTTGTTTTATTCCATAAATTAAAAATAAAATAAATTAAAATTTAAAAAAACCACTTACCAGTACATAGCTACAATGTAATTCAAATAATAATATAGGTAAAAATCTCTGAGAACAGGAGCAGTAGTGGAAGGCCTCTTACAGCCAAGTCCAGTGTGCCAGTTGATCTAATTTCCCTCCTTCTGTCTGAGGCGGTCACCCTCCCAAATGGCTCCTAGCTCACAAATCCCACATATGCTCCACTTCATTAATATGTAATCCCTGTTTTGAACAGACAGCTTGGTTTATGGGCTGTCTTTCAATAAAGTGAAAAGCGGGTGTCAAGCTGGCTTTTGTTTCTGATAGATCATCGAGACAGAGGCTTGCTGCTGTGGACAAACCAGACAGCGACAGGCTTCTCCCTTCAGCGACAGAGCATGAGTCCATACCTCCATCATTCTAAATATTCTCTTGTCACAGAACCTATGGGAATATCTTCAATGAAGCTCATTTGGAGCGAGAGCTGTGAAAAAGATGTAGCAGATCTCAGGGAGCTCATTCTAAAGGAGGGAGATTCTTTATTTTGTTTTATTTAATTTTTGGTTTGCTAACCAAATATGCTAATATGAAGTGAAAAATGATGACTTCTGAGTTCTAATTTAACCTGAGTGCTGGGTCAGTTGGCTGACCTTAAGTAAATTGCCCAGTTTCTCTTCGCTTAGTTCCTCATTTATAAAAATTACTAATACCAGCCTCCCATTATTGTTGTTTTTTTAATGGATTATAATGTGAGGCTTGTTTAGTCAGTTAACCATGTCCGATTTTTCATGACTCCAGTTGAGGTTTTCTTAGCAAAGATACTGGAATGATTTGCAATTTCCCTTCTCAGCTTCTTTGACAGATGAGGAAACCGAGACAAACAGGTTTAAGTGACTTGCCCAGGATCACACAGCTATTAAGGTCTGAAGGACATTCTGAGTCCTAATGACTCCGTGAGGCATTCTATCCACTGCTCCACCTTGCTGCCTTATGATGCAAGGCAGCAAAATTAATTGAGGATGGCAATGGTGGAAACATTGTCCAGTCTGAAACAAAAAGTGGCACTAATTTCCTGATGTGTTTATGAAACTGTTGCATAAAGTGAATGATAGATTCAACTTATCCTCTCAGCTCATAACATATTTAGTCAGAGGGAAGGCACCATAAATATTCCATTTGTCACTCCTGAGGGGCGGGATATATCTCTGGGGGTAGGTGATTCATCTACCAAAGTGTCACAGCTCAGGGGGAGTCTTAGCAGGACCTATTGCCAGGGAAGCAGAAAGAGTGTAATGTGAGATCTTCGAAGGTAGGGACTGTGTTTTGCCTTTCACTGTGTTCCCAAAGCTTAGCCCAATGCCTAGCACATAGTAGGCACTTAAAAAATGCTTGTCGAATGTTGATTTCTTCCTGGAAAGACATAAACAAGAAGGCATTATCCTGAGAGCGAACTGGGAAGTCATCAATGGTTCTAATTCAGGTCACAATAAGGACATCATTGTTGACAGTTCCCAATTCTAACATATTTTCGAATAATACAATAAGAACTCATTGAAACAACACATAGTTTGCAAAATACATTCTTCACAACAAACCTGAGAGGTAGTCAGTGAAGAAACTGAGGGTAATGCAGGTTAAGTGATTTGCGTAGAGTCACAAAGCTATAAAGTTTCAGGGCAGGAATCCAAATTCATGCCTTCTTCTCTCCAAGTCCAGGACTCAATCCACAAAGGCAGCTAGTTAGGATAGGGGCTAGAGGGCTAGACTTCTAGAGGCAAGAAGGTTGGAGTTCAAAACCAACTCTGGCCAATTACCAAAAGTTCAAAACTAACTTAGGCTCTTTTTTCTCATCTGTAAAATGGGAGTAATACAAGCACAGACCTCAAAAGGTGGTTTGCCAGAATCGAAAAAGATAATATTGCAAACCATTTTGCAAACTTTAAATTACTCTTTCAATGCCAGATTTAATGGTGATGGTGATATGATGCTGGAAATTATAAATTAAGAAAGTTTGTCAAGGATTTCCATATTAGGAAAGCTCTTTGAGGATAAAGATGATATCATTTTTTTCCTCATCTCTATATTTCTAGTCCTTATCATAGTTTCTGATGCATAGTAGATAGTGGAATGAATGAATGAAAAAAAGTATTTACTGCATGCTTACTAGCTCTGTTTTGAATGTTGGGCATACAAATTCAAAAATAAAATCAGTCTGTAGCCTCAAGAAGTTAATGTGTTTTTCATGACTACAATTGTATAATCTTTATCAAATTACTTGCCTTCTCAATGAGGCAGGGAAGAAAGGGAAGTTGGATGAGAACTGGAACTCAAAATTGTAAAAACCAAAGATAAAAATTGTTTTTACACATAATTGGAAATTTAAAAAAAAGTTTATGCTTTAATAAGGGAAAAGTGTGCATATAAGGGAGGAGTAGCCAAGGGAGTGGTGCTTTGGACTGAGAAATCACCAAGACAGTGAATAGGGCCATTTCAAAAATGTCTTTTCAATTGAATCAAATGAGATTTACTTCTTATTCAAGATTTCTCCATTTGTTATTTTCTTGTTCAAGCTTTTTGTTAGGCTTCACTTGTGGGAAGTTAATTGTGGGATTTGGAGCTGAATGTGCAAGAACAGGTTTTATTCTTAGAAACCAGTTGATGAAAAAACAAATGAAAATGATCACTAGCACAGGGCCAATTTGACCTGTCCTGAGTGAAAGGAGTATTGTATAGCTTCAGAGTATCTCAAAGACTTTGAAGTGACTCATCCTGTTTTGTTGAATCAAATTGGACAAAACACTAGTTCATAATATGTAATCCATTTTATTTTCAAAGAAGATTAAAACCAATAATTATTAGCCATTTGAAGACAGCAAATGAGCAGGAATTTCTTGGTTAGGCTGGTTTGGGAACATTGACTATGGGAGTGACAAAAGTAGAAATCGAATTGATTGGCAAGGGAA
>JAJPUD010000422.1:660912-716901 GCA_023553655.1 Myrmecobius fasciatus | reverse complement strand
TTTTTCCAATTCACCAATTTTGTTTTTCAGTGAATTGTTGTCTTTTTCCAATTCACCAATTTTGTTTTTCAGTTCACCATTTTTATTTTCCAGTGAATTGGTGATTTTTTCCAATTCACCAATTTTGTTTTTCAGTGAACTGTTTTCTTTTTCCAATTCACCAGTCCTATTTTCCAGTTTTTGATATTTCTGTTGCCCTGATCTCAATTTATTTCCCCATTCTTCTTCTAGTTCTCTTTTGAGATTCTTAATGCAATCATCCAGGTAAGCCTTCTGAAAGGGAGACCAACTTAAGTCTGCCTTTGTGGCTTCATCTGGGATTGTTTTCATAATGTCAGGATCTGGGGACTGTTCTATTTTTTCTCCGTAAAAGCTTTCTATGGTGAGAGCTCTCTTCTGCTTCTTGCTCATGATTTAAAGTTGGGATATTGGTCAAAAGCCGAGAAAACTGCAACAATTTATATTTGCCCTGGGGCAGTTTGCCGAGTTGACTTCCGGTCTGAGGCTGGTGGGGCTAGACCACGTTTTCAGTTTCTCTAGATCCACCCTTTACCAAAGGCAGATCTGTCAAAGCACCTGCCCGCAAGCAGAGCAAAGTGGCCCAGGCGTCTCCCAGGGGCTTCCTGGGTGCCCAAAATCCGCCCCTCTATCGCAGCCCTGACTTCCGCCCCGGCTGGAGTCCGATCGCGACCAGCGGCCGATTTCCCCTGAGGCTAACCTTCTCCGGAGTTCTTTCAAGGTAGATCTTTTATAGAAGTGCGTTGTAGTCCAAATGCTTGGCGAGGACCTCACTCGGAAACCAGTTTTAAAGCTTACTTTGTCTGGGTTGGGGGAATGTTGGAGGGAGTTCACAGAGAAAGCTGTCCGCAGTTCGCCATCTTGGCTCCGCCCCCCATTTGCTTTTCTTTTCATTAATTCTTCTGAAATTCTTGACCTTTTTTTCTTCCAGATGAATTTTGTTGTTATTTTTTCTAAGTCGGTCAAATACTTTCTTGGGAGTTTGATTGGTATAGCACTAAATAAATAGATTGCTTTAGGTAATATTGTCATCTTTATTATATTAGCTTGACCTATCCAAGAGCACTTGACATTTTTCCAATTGTTTAGATCTGACTTTATTTGTGTGGAAAGTGTTTTGTAGTTTTGCTCATATAGTTCCTAACTTTCCCTTGGGAGATAGAGTCCCAAATATTTTTTTTACCATTGACAGTTATTTTAAATGGAATTTCTCTTTGTATCTCTTGCTATTGGATTTTCTTAGTGATGTATATAAATGCTGATGATTTGTGTGGATTTATTTTGTATCCTGCAACTTTGTTAAAGTTGTGATATTTTAGTATATTAGAAATAATAGTTTTTTCATTGATTCTCTAGGGTCCTCTAAGTATACCATCATATCATCTGCAAAGAGTGATAATTTGGTTTCCTCATTACCTACTCTAATTCATTTAATCTCTTTTTCTTATTGCCAAAACTAGCATTTCTAATACAATATTAAATACTAATTGAGATAGTGGGCAACCTTGTTTCACCCCTGATCTTAATGGGAATGGTTCTAGTTTATCCCCATTACATCTGATTCTTGCTGATGGTTTTAAACAGATGCTACTGACTATTTTAAGGACTATTCTAAGGAATGGATGTTGGATTTTATCAAATACTTTTTCTGCATTTATTGAGATAATCATATGGTTTTTTGTTAATTTGGTTATTGATTTAGTCAATTATGCTAATGGTTTTCCTAATATTGAACCAGCCCTGCATTCCTGGTATAAATCCTACTTGGTCCGAGTGTATTATCCTAGTGATAATTTTCTGTAATCTCTTTGTTAATATTTTATTTAAGATTCTTGCATCAATATTCATTGGGTAAATTGGTCTATAATTTTTTTTTTGTTTTCATTCTACCTGGTTTAGGTATCAGTACCATGTCTGTGTCACAAAAGGAATTTGGTAGGAGTCCTTCATTCTCTATTGTTTCAAATGATTTATGTAGTATTGAAGTTAATTGTTCTTTAAATGTTTGGTAGAATTCATATGTAACTCCATCTGGTCCTGGGGATTTTTTCTTAGGGAGTTGATTAATAGCTTGTTCTGTTTCTTTTTCTAAAATGGGACTATTTAAGTAATTTATTTCCTCTCCTCTTAAACTCGACAATCTATATTGTTGTAGGTATTCCTCCATTTCAATTAGGCTATCAAATTTATTAGCATAAAGTTGGGCAAAGTAATTGCTAATTATTGCTCTAATTCCCTCTTCATTGGTGGAAATTCTCCCTTTTCATTTTTGAGATTGACAATTTGACTTTCCTTTTTCTAAACAAATTTGTTGGGTTTTTCATAAAAAAAACTCAGTTTTATTTATTAATTCAATAGTTTTTATTTACTTTCAATTTTAGTAATCTCACCTTTTATTTTTAGAATTTCATGTTTGGTATTTGGGGTTTTTTTAATTTGTTCTTTTTCTAGCTTTTTTAGTTGCAAGCCCAATTCATGGATCTTGTCTTTCTCTATTTTATGCAAGTAAGCATCTAGAGATATAAAATTTCCCCTTATTACCTCTTTGGCTGCATCCCACAAATTTTGGTATTCTGTTTCATTATTGTCATTGTCTTATATTCTCT
This sequence comes from Myrmecobius fasciatus, assembly GCA_023553655.1. Lineage (NCBI taxonomy): Eukaryota > Metazoa > Chordata > Mammalia > Dasyuromorphia > Myrmecobiidae > Myrmecobius > Myrmecobius fasciatus. The sequence goes on along the minus strand of JAJPUD010000422.1, from coordinate 714,277 downwards.
TATAATTTGCTGTTTCACCCATTCATTCTGTAGGATGAGATTATTTAGTTTCCAATTACTTTTTGGTCTGTTTTCCCCTGGCCTTATATTTAATATAATTTTTATTGCATTATGATCTGAAAAAAATGCATTTACTATTTCTGCCTTTTTGCATTTGATTTTGAGGTCTTTATGTCCTAATATATGGGTCAATTTTTGTTCCATGAACTTACGAGAAGAAAATGTACTCCTTTCTATCTTCATTCAATTTTCTCCAAAGTTCTATCATACTTAAATTTTCTAGTATTCTATTTACCTCTTTAACTTCATTCTTATGTATATTGTGGTTTGATTTACCTAGTTCTGAGAGAGCAAGGTTGAGATCTCCCACTATTATAGTTTTGCTGTCTATTTCTTCTTTCAGCTCTCTTAACTTCTCCTTTAGGAATTTCCATGCTATACCACTTGGTGCATATATTTTTAGTATTGATATTGCTTCATTATCTATGGTATCCTTTAGCAAAATATAATTTTCTTTCTTATCTCTTTTAATTAGATCAGTTTTTTATTTTGCTTGATCTGAGATCAGGATGGCTACTCCTGCTTTTTTTACTTCACCTGAAGCATAATAGATTCTGCTCCAGCATTTTATCTTTACTCTGTACGTATAGCTCTGCTTTAAATGTGTTTCTTGTAAACAACATATATTTGGATTCTGGCTTTTAATCCAGTCTGCTATCTGCTTCTGTTTTATGGGAGAGTTTACCTCATTCACATTTATGGTCAAAACTACTAATTCTGTATTTCCTGCCATTTGATTAACCCCAAATTATACTTTTCTCTTTCCTTTTTTCCTTTCCCTCCTTCCCAGTATTTTACTTATGAGCACCACTTTCCTCAAGCAGCCCTTCCCCTTTAAAATTCCTCCCCTTTTCTTATACCTTTCCCCTATTATTTCTGTTTTCCCTTTTATTTAGCCTACCCCTTCCCTTTTCACCTTTCTCCTCCTACTTCTCTACAGAGAAGCTTCTCTGTAAAACCAAATATGACTAATATTTTCTCTCTTAGTCAAATCTGATGAGAGTAAGATTCACACATTGTTCGTCTCCTTCCCTTTTTTCTCTCAATTATAGTAGGTTTGCTTTTCTTTGCATCTTCCTGAGATGTAATTTCCCTCATTTTACCTCCACTTTCCCCTTTTTCTGGGTACAATCCCCTTTCTACCTCTAGTTTTGATTTTATATTATAACAGTAAAATCAAATTATACATGCACTCTCTATGTATACCCATAACAGAAATATAGTTCTTAAGACTTCTTTTCTTTTTAGCTTTTTATGCTTCTCTTGTGTTCTATATTTGGAGGTCAAATTTTTTGTTTAGCTCTGGTCTTTTCATCAGAAATGAATGGAATTCACCTTTTTCATTGAATGTTTATCTTCTTTCCTGAAAGAAAATGCTCAGTTTAATGGGCTAGTTTATTCTTGGCTGCATTCCAAGTTCCTTTGCTTTTTGGAATATCAGATTCAAGGTCCTTCAATACATTAAGGTGGAAGCTGCTAAGTCCTTGGCAGTCCTTATTGTGGCTCCTCAGTATTTGAATTGTTTTTTGTCTGGCTTCTTGTAATATTTTTTCCTTGGTCCAATAGTTCTGAAGTTTAGCCATGATATTCCTTGGAGTATTAATTTTGGGGTCTCTTTCAGTAGGTGTTTGGTGAATTCTTTCAATGGATATTTTACCTTCTGATTGTATGATATCTGGGCAGTTCTCTTTAATGATTTCCTGGAAAATAGTGATGAGGCTCTTTTTTTCATCCTAGTTTTCTGGAAGTCCAATAATCCTTAGATTGTCTCTCCTAGATCTATTTTCCAGGTCAGTTATTTCCCAAGTTGGTAGTTTACATTTTTTTCTGTTTTTTCATTTTTTTTTGTTTTGCTTAACTGATTCTTGATGTCTCATTGAGTCATTCATTTCCATTTGTTCAGTTCTAATTTTTAGTGAATTGTTTGCTTCATTTACTTTATTTACTTCTTTTTGTAATTGTTCTATTGCATTTTTAAATGAGTTTTTTTTTCTAAGGATTTTTTTTTCCATTTCACACATTCTGTTATTAAAGAGTTATTTTCTTTTTCCATTTTATGTATTCTGTTTTTCAGGTAGTTTTTTTTCTTTTTCCATTTTGTCAAATCTATTTTTAAGGAGTTATATGCTTTTTCCATTTCACTATTTTGTAGTGAATTTTCTTCAGATAATTTCTGTCTTGCCTTTTCCAACCCTTCTTGTAAAGTTCCCATTACCTTTCCCCATTTTTCTTGCAGCTTTCTTTTAAGATCTTACATAATTTCTTTTAGGAGAGCTTTGTGTGATGGGGAGCAATGTATATCACCCTTTGGAGCTTCATCTGGAAATGATCTGCTTTTAGTCTCCTCAGGGTTTGAAATCTGTTTTTCTTATTCACCATAAAAACTATCTATGGTTAGAATTTTCTTTGCTTTTTCACTCATTTTTTTTAAAGTTAAGGTCTGCTTTTAGGGCAGCAGAGGTTGTCCAAACTTCCTCTACAAGCTGCAGTGGCTGAGTTAAGGCTGACTCATTCCTGGTGCTGGGTGGGTATGGTAGATCCTGTGGGATTCTGGCACTTTAAAGTTCACTGTTTACTTTTTTTTTTTGCTTTGGCAATTGAGATTAAGTGACTTGCCCAGGGTCACATAGCTAGGGAATGTTGAGTGTCTGAGACCATATTTGAAGTCAGGTCCTCCTGACTTCAGGACTGGTGCTTCACTATTTACTTTTTGTGCCTATGTTGGATGTTTTATAACTTCTCTGCTGATCTACTGGCTTGCAACTAGGGCAGAGTAGCCAACACTGCTGTATATTCCTCCCTGTAGATTCTCCTCTGCATGGAGTCCATCCCATCCTCCAGAACCCCCACCACCCCGAGTCTGCACTGCCTGCATTTGGAGTCTGTGCTTGACCTGCTTGCGCTTGGCAATCCTCCCTCTGTCCCCGATTGAAACAGACCTTTTCTGGTGATCTTCGAATTTGTCTTCTGCTGGTATTTGTTACATTACTGACATTTGTAGATTTCATTTTGGGGTCTCTTTCAGGAGTTGATCAGTGACTTTTTTCAATGGCTATTTTAGTCTGTGGTTTCAGAACATCAGGACAGTTTTCTTTGATACTTTCCTGAAAGATGATGTCTAGGGTCGTTTTTCATCATCCTTTTCAGATAATTCTTTTCAATAATTCTTACATTGTCTCTCATGAATCTATTTACCAAGTCAGCTCTTTTTCCATTGAGGTATTTTACATTTCTTCTCTCTTTTTTGTTTTTGTTTTTGTTTAACTGATTCTTGAAGTCTCATTGAGTCATTCACTTCTATTTGTTTAATTTCAATTTTTTGGAAGTTAGCTTTTTCTTCAGTTAACTTTTTAACCTCCTTTTACAATTGGTGAATTGAACCTTTAAATAAATTGTTTTGTTCATTGGATTTTTTTCCATTTCACAAATTCTGTTTTTCAATGAGTTGGTTTCTTTTCAAATGTATTTTGTAAGGAGTATATAGTTTCCCCATTTTATCAAATCTATTTTATAAGGAATTATATGATTTTTTCCATCTCACTCAACCTATTTTAAGGTATTTTCTTCAGATAATTTGTTTCCTTTTCCAAACTCTCCTACAAAGTTCCCTTTTCCTTTCCCCATTTTTCTTCTAACTCTCTTTTAAGATCTTTTTTAATTCTTCCAAGAGAGCTTTGTGAGATGGAGAGCAACTCATATTATCCTCTGGGATTTTATCTAAGTACAATTTTCCTTTTTTTTTAATTTAAGTTCTGTTCTCCTCTGTCTCCAGAAAAATTACATGTGGTCAGAGTTCTTTTTTTCTTTTTTGTTCATTTTTAGAGGTTGAAATCTGATCTTAAACCAAAGGGAAAATTGCCCCAAGCTTCCTCTACTATAGGCAACAGTGGCTTTATGCTGCCCTGGGCCAGTGTTGCTAATTTCCTTCCAGTGCTGAGTGGGTGTGGCAAAGTCCTGACTTTTGGATTCAGAGGCTCACTATTTGCTTTTCATTAGATTTCTCACATCTAAACTGCTGATCCACTGGCTTCTGAACCAGGACGGAGTAACCAAGGCTGCTGTATTTTAGCTAAGAGCCTCCCAGTAAATGCTCCAGTACACAGACAGTACATCACCCTGGGTGCCTGCATTGTACTTGCACTTGGCTGCCTCCCCCATGCCCAGTTAAAAAAGATCTTTTCAGAAGTTTTTAAAAAATTTCTTCTGCTGAAAATTTGTTATGCTCCAAATATTTTTGGGTTTTGTCACTCCCAAACCTGGTGTTGATGTGAGGGATCTCAGGAAGAGCTCAGATAAAGACCTGCCTATTTCCTGCCATCTTAAATAAAATTTTTTAAAAAGAAATTTCATCCCCAAATCTAATCTTTCTGTCTGACTATGTAGAGGTTTTCTTGCCTATATATAAGATGACCAAATTATTCCAAGACATTCTACCTACTGTTCATATACCATAGTATATGCTTTTGTACTTATTACTATATGAAGAAAACTAAATGTGAGTAATTTTAACCTTTTACCCTCTTTTCAATTTAAAGAAATTTTAATTAGATTCACAATTCTTCAAGAAAATATGATCCACTGGTTGTATTAGGTCTCACTAGTCTCCATCCCTGGCCAAGAATCCAAGAATCCTATTGTTTTTCAAAATTCAATGGTAAATGGTAAATGGATAAATTCTATTACAGTACTCCTCTGCCAACTCATCATAAGGAAATCCCTGGTTCTTCTATGTTATGCTGGTAGAGTACAAGTTCTTGAAGTTCCCAGCAAGTGAGAAAATTTTTGAGAATGCCTCAGTTACGGACTATATGTCAAGTTCTAAATAACAATTTAGCTTACACAGAGAGGTTTGCCACCAGTCTGACTCCAAGATGATTAATTTTTTGTCACAGGAGCTCTTGAAGATCCTATTATACTGGCATTGCCATCTATATTAGTAGAAGTACTACTCACACCAATGAAATTAGACATTGAATTATCAAAGCAAAATTTAAATCTTTTTATAAAGATTTTTTTGTAACTAAAAAATTTAAAGGATGTATAAAAGGAATATGAATATGTAAAAATTATTACATCTTTTTAGACAATGTAGCTTATGAAAATAGTAGAAAGAACATTAGAATAAAACTCAGGTGAGCAAGATTTTAATCCTAGCTGGATGTAACCTTAAGCAAGTTATTTAACCTCTCCAATTCTCAATTTCCTCATCAGTAAAAAGAATGGTTTAGATAAAGTAATCTCTAAAGTCCTTTCCTGCTATAAAATTTTACAGTTCTATAAATCAATGCTCATGTCATTCCACTAAAAATAACGGTAAAAACTGGTGTGTTCAACTATATTAATAGCTGATTCAGAAGACACTATAGTTATATATTTAAACAAATCATTTATAATACACTGCCTATCCAATCAATTGAAAATCATCAAATTAGCTGTATGTACTTACCCTATTCAAAATACCAATTATAGGGTTCTTTACCAAAAAAAGTAAAAATTAAACATTAACTTTTAAAAGTTAAAATTTTCCATCTGAAAACAATTCTGGAAGCCTCTTTCATTTTTAACCATTAATCAACAAGTTTAAAAATTATTCTTTAGAAATACCAGACTTTTTCTCCCCTAAAAATCAAATATTTTTGTTTGTCCTATTTTTAAAATCAATTTTCATTTTTCATCCATGTTTAACCATTTACTTGACAAGATCTAGCCAGATCAGTTGTGAATAGATTCTATTTTTATTCTAGCTCACTTTATACACACACACACAAACACAAAGGGAAATTTTATTTCACTAGACAAATACTACTTTAGATGATTATGATAGTGTACTCCAGATTTTACCTATCATGAGGGGATTTAAAAAGGCTTAAGTATTACTTATATGTATGTGCATGTATATGTATATATATATATGTATATATATATATATATTTGTGTATGTATGTATGTGTAGAGGGCCACAGATAGTGGGGGAACTCTGGGTGAGGTATAAAACCCTTCAGTCCAGAGGGAACCTGCTGACAATGTCTGGTTCTGCTCCCCATCTCCCCTAAGGGCTCTTGGACTTCCTGAAAAGTCGGGGGGAATGACCACCTGTGTTCTACTTGAAGGAGGGATACTTATAGTAAAGAGAAACATTTACCTATCTATAGCTGAATGCTTATGGTTAGCACTTGTACAATGTGCTATGGTGATGTAATAGTACTACAGCTGGCACATGTTCATTGAGCTGTAGTGATGTAATTGTACTAAGGTATTTAAGGGCTGAGAAGACTTGAAATAAAGGGATTCCATCTTTGACCATCCATGTGAGTCTCACCTCATCATTGGTGGAGGCACCACGACCAAGGACTCTGACCCCAGATCCTCCAGAGAGCTAGTACGGATAGTATATTTTGGCACCCCAGCTTGAAGGCTCTAGAATTCATGGTACATTTTGGCACCCCAATTTGGGGGCTCTAGAAAGCACATTACATGTATGTATGACAGAGGATGAGAGATGGGAGAGGTTATATTACTGAGATTTAAGTAGTACACATATGTGGTTCTGGAAAAATGACAAATATTATTTCAATACATATGATTCAATGGATCTATTATATTATCAATATGGGTGCTTCCTTCAGTGGTCCAGACCATACCAATCCGCATATTCTCTTCTGTTTAAACTGTGACCTCCCATAAAACTTCCACCTTGGTGTAAATCTTCCTCTAGGATATTTAAAACTGAGCTGTGCATTGTTATTCACTCTTACTACACAACCCAACAACCTTCACAAATCAGTTATAAATTGCAAGGCATCATTAGTGATATGCCACAGCTTACTTTTCCTTAAAAACATCTTTCTGTTGCCATTTTAATAACTTCAAAATTTGAGTCTTTGTGATTTTGCTCACTATATACTATCATTAACATGCCCATGTTAAAAAGAGGGAACAGGAGGATGGAGGAGAGTAGAAAAGTCTTTGTTTGCTCTCTTAACTTCCCTCAGATCAATGCTAAATCAAGCCTCTGAACTGGTTTTGGAGTGGCAGAGCCCACAAATATTTTGAGTGTAACAAATTTCTAGCAGATGATAATTTAGAAGAACTTCAGAAAAGGTCCATTTCAATCAGGAGAAGGCTCTTGAGCACAGGCACAGCATGAGGACCCAGGGTGCTGGGCTGTTTATGCACTGGAACATCTACTGGGAGACTCTTAACCAAAATACAGCTGCCTTGGTTACTCTGTCCAGATTTAGAAGCCACTGGATCAGCAGTTTAGCTGTGAAATATCCAATGAAATACAAAAGGAAAATAGTGAGCCTCTGAATCCCAGAATAAGTCAGGACTTAGCCATGCCCACCCCATACTGGAAGGAAATCAACAGCACTGGCCCAGTGTAGCATAAAGCCACTGTTACTTGTAAAGGAAGCTTGGGACAATGTTCCCTTTGGCTTAAGATCAGATTTCAACCTTTAAAAATAAGCAAAAAGGGAAAAAGAACTCTGAACATAGACAGTTTTATGGAGACAGAGAAGAATAGACCTCAAATTCCAAGGACACTAAAGGCAAATTGTGTGCAAATGAAGCCCCAGTGGATGATATGAGTTGGTCTCTATCTCACAAGGAATTCTTGGAAAAATTCAAAAAGAATCTTAAAAGAGAGTTAGAAGAAAAATGGGGAAAGGAAATGAGAACTTTGCAAGAGAGTTTGGAAAAGCAAATAAATTATCTGAATAAAACTCCTATAAAATAGATTTAGAGAAATGGAAAAAGCATATAACTCCTTATAAAATTGATTTGACAGAAGAGGAAAAACATCTTGTTGAAAAACAGAACTTCTGAAATTGAAAAAAACTGGATAAAAAAAAACAATTCATTTAAAAGCTAATTTGGCCAAATGCAAAAGGAGATAAAAAAGGTAATTGAAGAAAATAGTTCACTAAAAATTAGAATTGAACAAATGGAAGTGAATGATTCAATGGAAGATCAAACAAAACCAAAAAAATGAAAAAAAGACAATGTAAAGTACCTCATTGGAAAAAACAACTGACCTAGAAAATAGATCTCGGAGAAACAATCTAAGAATTATTGAACTTTCTGAAAATTATGATGAAAAAATAAGCCAAAATATCATCTTTCAGGAAATCATCAAGGAAAACTGCTCTGATGCCTAGAACCAGAGGGTAAAATAGCCATTGAAAGAATTTACCTATCACCTCCTGAAAGATTCCCCAAAATGAAAACTTCAGGAATATCATGGCTAAATTTCAGAATTATCACTTCAAGGAGAAAATATTGCAAGCATCCAGAAAGAAACAATTCAAATATCAAGGAGCTACAATTGGGATTACCCAGGATGTGGCAGCTTCCCACTTTAAAGGATTGAGAGCCTGGAATATGATATTCTGAAAGGTAAAGAATCTGAATTGCAGCCAAGAATCAACTATTAAGCAAAATTAAGCATTATCTTTTAAGGGAAAAGATAGACATTCAATAAAAGAAGTGAATTTTATTTATTTTTGAGGAAAAGACCAGAACTGAACAGAAAATTTATCTCCTAATATAAAACTCAAGAGAAGCATAAAAAGGAAGAAAAAAATAACTGTTTCTTTTAAAAGTTATAAAGTTCATATCGCTATATGAGAAGATGATATGTTTAACTTTTGAGAACAATATTTCTCTTATGAATATACTCAGAGGGTGTGGGTATAAATTGGTTTTGATATAAAAAAGAAACTAGAAGTGAAAACTGGATTCTACTGGAAGAAGAGGAAGATGGAGGTAAAATGAGATAAATTATATCTCATGAAGAGGTAAAAAAGACATTACAATTGAGGGAAAGAAGGGAATGGGTTTGAGCATTGTGTGAAACTTATTCTCATTGGATTTGGCTCAAAGAGAGAATATCAAAAATATTTAACTCACAGAGAAACTTCTCTCACCCTGTAGGGAAGTAGAAGAGGAAGTAGAAAGGAGAAAGGAATGGGGAATACTAATAGAAGGGAAAACAGAAGTTTGTAAAAGGGAAGGGCTTGTAAAAGGGTTTATAAAAGGGAAGGGCTGTTTGAGGGAGATAGTGATCAGAAAAATAAGCATTGAGGAGGAGGGAAAGGAGAAAATGAAAGAGCAAAGTATAACTTTGGAAAATAAGATGTCAGGAAATACAGAGTTAGTAATTTCAACTGTGAATGTGAATGGGATGAACTCTTCCACAAAACGGAAGTGGATAGCAGACTGGATTAAAAGCTGAAATCTTACAATATGTTGTTTACAAGAAACACATTTAAAACAGAGTGATATATACAGAGAAAAAAAAGAATGAATGGGTGAAACCACAAATAATAATTAATAATTTCAATCAAAAGAATCACAATTATGAGATAATGTACCAAAATTTAAGCGATGCAGCCAAAGCTGTTCTTAAGGAAAACTTTATGTCTCTAGATGCTTACTTCCATAAAATAGAGAAAGAGAAGATCAATGAGTTGGGCATGCAACTAAAAAACCTAGAAAAAGAACAAATTATAAATCACCAATTAAATGTCAAATTTGAAATTCTGAAAATAAAAGGAGAGATTAATACAATTGAAAGTAAGAAAACTATTGAACTAGTTTTTGTTTTTACTAAAAACCAACAAAATAGATAAACATTTAGTTAATTTGATTAGAAAAAAAGAAGAAAATCAAATTGCTAGTATCAAAAAATGAAAAGGGTGAACTTTCCACCAATGAAGAGGGAATTAGAGCAAGAATTAGGCACTATTTTGCCCAACTACGTTCCAAAAATCTGATAATCTAAGTGAAATGGGTGAATGCTTACAAATGTATAGATTGTCCAGATTAACAGAGGAGAAAATAAATTATTTAAATAGTCTCATTTTAGAAAAAGAAATTGAACAAGCAATTAATCAGCTCCCTAAGAAAAAATCTTCAGGGCCAGGTGGATTTACACATGAATTCTACCAAACATTTCAAGACCAATTAATTCCAATACTATGCAAAATATTTGGAAAAATTGGGAAAAATCCTACCAAATTTCTTTTATGACACAAAGATGGTGCTGATATCTACATCAGGCAAAGTCAAAAAAAGAGAAAATTATAGACTAATTTTCCTAATGAATATTGATACAAAAATCTTAAATAAAACATTAGCAAAGAGATTACAGCAAGTTACCTACAGGTTAATACACTGTGACCAAGTAGGATTTATACCAGAAATGTAGGACTGGTTCAATAGTAGGAAAATTATTAGCACAATTAGCTACATCTATAACCAAACTTACAAAAATCAAATCTCAATAGGATCCAGAAAAAGAATTTGACAAAGTCCAAAACCCATTCCTATTAAAAATACTGGAGAGTATAGGAATGAGTAGTTTTCCTTAAAATTATCAGTAGCATCCTTTGAAAATAATCAACAAGTATCATATATAATATGGATAAACTAGAAGCATTCCCAATAAGATCACAGATGAAACAAGGTTTCTTACTGTCTTCAATATTGTATTAAAATGTTACTTTTAGCAATAAGAAAATAAAAAGAATTAGGAATTAGAATCAACTAGGGGCAGCTAGGTGGTGCAGTGGATAGAGCATTAGCCCTGAAGTCAGAAAGACCTGAGTTCAAATATGGCCTCAGACATTTAACATTTCCTGGCTGTGTGACCCTGGGCAAGTCACTTAGCCCCAATTGCCTCAGCAAGAAAAAAAAAATCAACTAAAAAACTCCTAGAAACAATTCACAACTTTAGCAAACAAAATAAGTCCACATTAATCATCAACATTTTTTATATGTTACCAACAAAATCCAGCAGTAAGTGACATAAAGGGATATTCCATTTAAAATAATTATAGATAATATAAAGTACTTGTGAGTCTGCCTGTGAAGACAAGGTTAAGAACTATATGAACACAATCACAAAACACTTTCCACACAAAAAAGTCATATCTAATCAACTAGAAGAATATCAAGTGCTCATGGGTAGGCTGAGTTGATATAATAAAAGTGATAATATCATCTAAATTAATTTATTTTTCCATGCCATATCAATCAAACTCTCAAGAAATTGTTTTACACAGCTAGAAAAAAATAATAACAAAGTTCATCTGGAAAAACAAAAGGTCAAGAATTTTGAGGGAATTAATGAAAAAAATGCAAATGAAGGTGGCCTAGCTGTAGCAGACCTAAAACTATATTATAAAGCAGTGGTCATCAAAACTATTTGGTACTGGCTAAAAAAATAGAGTATTCAATCAGTGTAATGGATTAGGTTCACAAGACACCATAGTCAATGACTATCATAATTTAGCATTTGACAAACCCAAAGACCCCAGCTTCAAGGATAAGAACTTACTATTTGAAAAAATTGGGGGGGGGATTTGAAATTAGTATGGCAGAAACCATTCCCTGACTCATACCTAACACCCTATATTAAGATAAGTTTGAAATGGGTTCATGATTTAGGCATAATGAATGATATTATAAGCAAATTAGAAGAACAAAGGACAGTCTGTCTCAGATCTGTGGAGAAGGAAGGAATTTGTGTCCAAAGAACTAGAGCACAAAAAGCAATGCAAAATGGATAATTATTACATTAATTTTAAAAGTTTTTGTACAAGCAAAACCAATGCAGATGAAATTAGAAGGGAAGCAATAAACTGAGAAACATTTTTTTACTTCCAAGGGTTCTGATAAAGGCCTCATACCTAAAATACGTAGAGAAATGACTGAAATTTATGAGAATCCTAGCCATTCTCTAGTTGATAAATGTTGAAAGGTTATAAATAGACAATTTTCATAGGAAGAAATTGAAACCATTTCTATTTGCATGAAAAATGCCTTAAATCATTATTGATCATAGAAATGCAAATTAAAACAACTCTGAGGTATCACTACACACTTCTCAGAATAGCTAGGATGACAGGAAGAGATAATGATGAATTTTGGAGATGTGGGAAAACTGGGAAATTAATACATTGTTGTTGGAGTTGTGAACTGATCCAACCGTTCTAGAGAGAAAAGATAGCCCAAAGGGCTATCACACTGTGTATACCCTTTGATCTACCAGTATCTCTCTTGGGCCTGTATCCCAAAAAGATCACAAAAAAGACAAAAGGATCCAACTGTGCAAAAAAATGTCTCTAGCAGCCCTTTTTGTAGTGGCAAGAAATCGGAAATTGAGTGGATGCTCATCAGTTGGAGAATGGCTGAATAAGTTATGGTATATGAATGTTATGGAATATTATTGTTCTATAAGAAACCATCAGCAGGATGATTTCAAAGAGGCCTGGAGAGATTTACATGAATTCATGCTAAGTAAAGTGAGTAGAACCAGCTGAACACTGTACACACGTAACAGCAAGATTAAAGAATGATCAATTGTGACAGACGTGGCTCTTTTCAACAGGGAGGTGATTCAGAAAAAAATAATAACAAAGTTCATCTGGAAAAACAAAAGGTCAAGAATTTTGAGAGAATTAATGAAAAAAAATGCACATGAAGGTGGCCTAGCTGTAGCAGACCTAAAACTATACTATAAAGCAGTGGTCATCAAAACTATTTGGTATTGGCTATAAAATAGAGTATTCAATCAGTGGAATGGATTAGGTTCACAAGACACCATAGTCAATGGTCTTGTAATGAAGAGAGCTATCTGCACTCAGAGAGTGCAGAGAGAGGACAGTGTAGACTAATTGTGGATCATAACATAGTATTTTCACCTTTCTTCTTGTTTGCTTGCATTTTTTCTCATTTTTTTTCTTTTTTGAACTGATTTTTCTTGTGCAGCCTGGTAATTGTAGAAATATGTACTGAAGAATTGCACATGTTTAACATATATTGGAATACTTGTCTTCAAGGGGAGGGGGGGAGAGGGAAGGAAAGGCAAAAAATTTGCAACACAAGGTTTTGCAAAAGTGAATGTTGAAAATTATCTATGCATGTGTTTTGAAAATAAAAAGCTTTAATTAAAAAAAAACAATTATTGGTGCTCAACCTGTGGCAGAGATTTTCAACTTCATGTTGGTCTTATTAACCACAGCAGGATACATTGTAAATCAATTCTTTATAAAAATTGAGGAAATAGGTTAGAATACTTGAAAATATTAGGTAATCTTATTTTTTTTAGCAGATGATTGTGGGAAGATGGCAGAATAAATCAGAAAATTCCAAATTCTCCAGAAACAAAACAAAATAGTGATTCGGGGTGAATGTAGACTTTTGAAAAATTAATGAGACTTGGGGCAGAACAGGATCCTTCTGGAACTGCCAGAGAAGAATTTAAGGAAAGACTCCCAGATAAAGGATTAACCAGTGTGAAGTATAAATAAATCCAAGCCAGCTCTGCTGAAACTGCAAGCTGGGAGTCCTTGGATTGTCTGGGTTCAGATACAGCCTAAGCCTCAACCGCAACCTTCCTAAGACATTGTGGGGAATACAGTATCTAAATTATGGAAGATTAAAGGAACCTCTGTTGATAAGGAATATCAGACTCAGCTGTGCTACTGAGATGCAACCCTGGGTAAAAAAGAAGCAGCATACACCAGGTAAGCAGAAACAGTGGGGCAAGTAGCTGCTGGTTTAAGACACTTACAGGAGGATGGAGTTCTTGGTTTTAGATTCCAGATTAAAACAGAACTGAAGTCAAAGGCACTATCCTTCCCACCCTAGGATTAGAGGTTATTCCAGTATTAAATTTTTATTTTTAAAAATGCTGAAGCAAAGGAAAAAAAAAACCCAATCATAGAAAGTTGCTATGATAATAGGAAACACCAGGGTTCATCTTCAAAGGAGGATATTGAAGTTTAAAAAAGCTTCCTCTACCCCAAAAAATAATGTTAAATGACTACCAACCCAAAAAGAATTTATAGAACTCAGTAAAAGATTTAAAATCAAATGAGAAAGATTGAGGAAAACTAAAAAAAAAATTCAAGGAAAATAAGATTATAAAAAGAAAGTCATCCAACTTGAAAAAGAGATCTAGAGTCTTACAAAAAGAAAATAACTCTTTGAAAATTACAAATGTCTTTTTCTAGTTTTTTTCCTATTTTGCATTTAAGTTTTAAATAAATACATAAAAAAGAAAACACTAGATAACCTTCCAAATGCATTATGTTTCTTTCTGACTAATTCTAGGTACCACTCATAGGCCATCTCTAGTGAGTGTTTATGATATATGCTAATAGATAACTCCTTTTGTTTTTCCATAAAGCTACATATTCTAATTTGAACAATTGGCAATTTTTCCAGTGTTGTTAATGAGCCTTTTCTCATTAACACTTATTTATCCTATTAGATAATTGTCACCTTTATAATTAAAGGTCTGATCTAAAGCAGATAAGATATAAGAAATGTAGGTTTCAAAGGGACCAAAAAGTATCAGGATTTGGACTTGGATTTCTAGGATACAATATAAATAAGCAATCATGGAGATTGGATATTAACTTCTGGGTAGTCTGAGTGAGAACTTAGGGGCTAGGAAGGTATAAGGAAATTGATAGGGAAGATAGATGAGACATATTGAAATAAGTACACGGATAGATCAACTGAAGAAATACTTCACTTACATTACAGTTTTGTTTTAACTGTACTTCAATAATCAGATCAAATCTTCTTGGCCCAAAGTAGGAATTTAAGAAATACTTCTCCAAAGCTTACTTGCTACTGAAATTACTAGGAAATTTTAAAGTGAATAAAACATCTCCCCATAAAAACACTTTATAATGCAAGTATTTTACAAACAGAGAAGCTAAAATTCAAGGAAGTTATTTCACTTGTCCATAGTGATACAACTACTGAGTGTCAGAGTCAGAATTTCACAAGAGAATTCTTTTCTTTCCACTACCAGTGATTCTCAAACTAGGTCCATGATGTACTTCCTTTTCTTTTCCACTCTCCTTTTCTCCTATCAAAGTTTAGTACAGGTGCTTCCTTAATGAAGTATCCTCCCCCTCTTCAAATTTTCTGAGCCTCTCAGTTTAAATATTTTCTTTTCATCTATCACACCCTACATTATACCTCTGTAGAGTTTCTAACCCACCTAATAGAATATAAAATCCTTGAAGTCTAGAAATTTATCATTAAAAAAAAAAAACCTCTCCAGTTGTGTGGCTCTTCATGAACCCACTTGGATAAAGATTCTGGCATGGTTTGTCATTTTAATCTCCAGATAATTTTATAAATTTATAAATGAAGAAATTTAGATAAATAGTGTTAAGTGACTTGCCTACTTAATGTTTGAGGCCAGAATTGAACTCAGGAAGATGAGTGTTTCTGACTTCAGGCCTAGAGCACTAAAAACTTCACCTCCTCTCTGCATATAGCAAATATTTTACATGTATTTCTTGAATCAACATAAATGGATATTAAGCCTATAGTTTAATATCTCCAGGGGAGGATATTTATGTTGTAATAATTTATAATTTCAGTGTCTCATGACTTATGTGTAACACTCTTAACTAAAGGCCATTTGGGATTTTCAGAAATCAGGTATCAGACACAATTATTTACATGTTGTCTTCCTTATCCAGTGGTATATGTTTTGAAAGAAGGGATTCTCTTTCCTATCCCCAGTGCTTAGCATGATGCCTGGCACATAATAGGTACTTAATAAATTCTTACTGACTTTTAGATACTGGTAATGAAATCCATAGAGCATGGGAGGAGGGATTAGGATAATTGTTTCAAGGATATGTGTAGAGGAATCTGCAATCATTGAATGATGGAGGTATGAGAAAAAGAGGAAGATCTCAAGATTTCAGTCAGTGTAGCAGGTTAGAGACTGGGGATTCAGGAGCTCTGCTTCAGGGGTCAGAAATAACAGGTAACAGAAATAATTAGCTAATACCCACAGGGAAAAGTACTATATTAACTAAGGTTATAGGAACTAAGTGGGAGGGGACTGTAGGAAATCAGAAAAGAATTAGAGCTGACCAAGCGAAGCAAATAAAGAGGAACTGACCCTTCTTGACATTCTGTTGTCCTCATTCATCCTTTTTACATATTTCTTTTTGATTCTTTCAAACTTGTTTTTCATTCCTCCTGACCTACCCATTACCTTCTAATAATGAATGCTATTACTTTACATACATATATGTATATATATATATGCATATATATACATATGTGTATATATATATATATATATGACCTTGGACAAGTAATTTTACTTTGGAGGTGGGGAGCTCAGGGATATATGAACTACCGAAAGTACCTCCCAGTTCTAAATCTATAAAAGGATACTTTTCTTTTTATAGCTTTCACTTCCTACTCCCTTTTCCCCTTCCTTTTTATTTCTTTCTCTTTCTTTTCCTTAATTATCCATCTACTTTCTTCTAGTCATTAAGTCAGCATTGGCCCATTTAACTTCCTCATAACTGATCCTCCTGCCTCCAGTCTTTTCCTTATCCAATCTATCCTCCACAAACTCCCTAAATGATTTTTGGGCAGGTAATTGGGCTTAAGTGACTTGCCCAAGGTCACAAAGCTAGTGTTAATTGTCTGAGGTCTGAATTTACATTTAAATTGAGGTCTTCCTGACTCCAGGGCCAGTGTTCTATGCACTGTGCAATCTAGCTGCCCCTTAAATTACTTCTTAAAGCAGGGTCACTTTCTCACTCAAAACCCTTCATGGTTCCTTATTGTTTCTTCTTTTTTTTTCTCTTTTTGCTGAGGCAGTTGGGGTTAAGTGACTTGCCCAGGGTTACACAGCTAGGAAGTGTTGTGTCTGAGACAGATTTGAACTCAGGTCCTCCTGACTTCAGGGCTGGTGCTCTATCCACTGCGCCACCTAGCTGCCCCAAAAGGAAAATTTTTAAAGGCACATCAACAACTTAGATCTACTTAGACCTTGAAAGTGAAACAAAGCAAGCTCTTTTTTTTTCTGCAGAAACCAAAATCTGCATCTTTTTATATAATATGCCTAAAAGGAAAAAAGGAAAGAGTGACCTAATTCCTAGAGTTCTCCTGAAATTAGTTTGCATTTACTTTGAATATATTTTAAATTTATTTGTCTGGGTTCCCCACATATATTCCTTGAGAGAAGAGATTCCCTTTTTAGTCTTTATATCCCCAGAAACTTTATATCCATAAAAACTAACATATGTCAGAGACTTACTAATTGTTTTCTTGATTGATTAAATATATAATTTAGTGGTATTATTTTATGTATCACACAGCATTTTCACAATAATTTCATTTTCCTTATTTTTCATTTACAAAACAATTATCGGAACATTTAAAATGTTGGTATATATACATGTATTGGGGATATGGGTATCAAGAAAGACTGAATGTAAGGGCTGATGAATCTTTATCAGGGCTACTCATCTATCTTTGGTCTCCAATTCTCACTCGTGTCTCCCAGAATCTTTACCACACACAGTGCCACATGTTGGTAAAATGTTTTGGCAAGCAGGCTAAATGAATATGAGGGTAAATGACAGACCTCAAAATCATCATTGAGCTAAAGGTATTTCCATCCTAAGTATATGAAGACTTACCCTGGCAGAATGGGTGGATGTGAACAATTTGTTCCAATGGGCCATGAAGGTGGCAAAAGCATGTGCTAATGGAGTGCTTAGAGCTTCAAAGAGGTCACATCAAAGACACCAAGGTCATCCTCTGTATTCTGAGCCATTGGTGGTCATATTATCTCGTAGAGAATGAAGTTTGTGACTACATATAACTCATATTGTTTGAATCCCTATATTTGTTTTTATAACCTTGTTTGCCTCTGTTTCCTCATCTGTAAAATGAACTGGAGAAGGAAATGACAAACTGCTCCAGCATCTTTGCCAAGAAAACCCCAAATGGTGTCATAAAGAGTCGGATTATGACTGAAAAATGACTGAACAACTGCAGAATATATATGCATATACACATACTTATGCATACATTTAAAATTAATTTTAAAAATAGTGTATGGCCAGTAGCACAAATATTTCCCTTGAACACTGATGAAGATATTTAAACTGAAAAATATGGGATTTGCCACATAATTCTTTTTCCTCTAGATATTACTATTTTATTTCAATAAGACTTTTCTTAAGAGAAAATTATTTCTCTTTGGATAATAGCAAATACTATAATGCAAGTATTTAAAGAAATACCTCAGAAAAAATATTTATTTTCCAGAATCCACCCCCACCATCACTCCTCAGTCTCTGCAACAGCTCAATCCTAGCCCTGAGAAATAACTCAACAATTATTTTGTAGGAGGTTGAAAAGATTGCCAAGGGCATCTCCACCTGCCTGTCTGGCTCTGATGCTAACCTGAGGTGGGTGGATGAATTGTACCTGCTTTCTGTGACTCATGGATTTTCCTGGATGGAAGATACTGTCATGTCTGAGGTGTGAAGTTTTATTTTAAAATAAGCACTGGAAAAACTTACTCTTGAGTCAGTAAGTTCACAAAACACATCAAGAGAATCTCTAGACTTGTAAAAAGTTTAATAGAAAATCTTTCCTAACAACAAATTTTTATTTAATATTTAGAAGGAAAAAATGTATATTTCCAAGTCACATTGGCATTCTAAATGTGTCATTTAATGCAAGCTGAAAATGTTTTTGTTTTGTTAACTTCCATGGCTCTCAAATGCTGATTACTTCATGCAGCTCCCTAATTTTTTAGCTTCTGTACTCTATGAATTAAAATTCACAAGTGAATTAATTTTTTTAAATTTCTCCATACTTCTGAGAAACATGATATTTTCTATAATGACATAAAGGCACAGCCCTCAAGGGTAGCAGAAATAAGTTACAGTAGCAGCAACCATTTAAGTGAAAGGTATACACAAATTGAGGAAATACTCAAGAGGAACAGAATAGAGGTCCTGATGAAAAATGGTAAGTTCCTTTTTCATTGCAAATCTAAAAAGATATGTTGATATTTGGAAATGGCAATTTATTTTGCTTAACTGTAGCATGTGGTGGTGGGGGAAGATGTTACAATCCTGTTATTTCATTAGTATGCAATATTTTCCATCATTCTTTTTTTTTAAATTCTTTCCAAAGACTGTGAGAGTTTTAGAAACAAAGCAATTCATTTACAAAGCAAGAGAGTAAGGAAGTTACAAAAAAGAAAATGGAAAAGTTTCAAGCAGATGTTTCAATAGTAGAGGATAGCTAAATCATATCATTGGAATGGACACACCCACTGTTGATCC
Source organism: Myrmecobius fasciatus (assembly GCA_023553655.1). Taxonomy (NCBI): domain Eukaryota; kingdom Metazoa; phylum Chordata; class Mammalia; order Dasyuromorphia; family Myrmecobiidae; genus Myrmecobius; species Myrmecobius fasciatus. The sequence continues at coordinate 695,066 of JAJPUD010000422.1, read as the reverse complement.
AGGTAATAACCTCTTCTCTTTATCCAATGCTATGCTTGTATTTTTTTTAGCAAGTCTTCCATATAAGAGGAATTCAGTGCACTGGAGGCTTTCTCCTGGTTCCAAAGCATTACTTGGACTAATCATGTGTTTGCCTTTGCACATACTATATACCCAAGTCACTTTTTCCCCATTAGTTCTTGGTAATGTCTCTTCTACTACTTGTGAACAAGTCATCATTGTTAATATGCTGCAACCTACTAAAACCATCTTCTCTGTTTATTCATTCAAGCATTTTTTCACTCAAAGGGAAAAGGGAAAAAAAAGGTAAGAGCAACTGGAAAATGTGAAAAATTTAACAAAAAATATAATAACTCATTTTTTAACCAAGAAGCTAAATTTACTTGAATGTACTTAGCAAATTAACATAGTTAAAAATTAGCACAGAATGTGAGGATAAACCTTAACCTTTAACCCTACTAGAATCCTAGACTTAGATAAGTATATGTTCCAGAATTCAACTTAATATTATCTATTTACAAGACTCTACCTTGACATTAGCAGATTCCAGACTCTATAATTAACCTTCATAAACTATTAACATAACTAGTTCTGAATTAGTTCATACAATTAGAACATCTGTGAAACTATCTGTACTCTTCTGGCTTAATAAATTTTTGTCTGGGGCACACTTGTCTGACTTACCAATTCTATCCTATACTTAAGTACTTGCATCTTGGAGTTGTATAAGTACTTGTATATGCATCTTGGAGTTGTATAATTGAATAGAGTGAGCAATATCACACTTGAAATGGATCTTTAACTGGAGTGGCAAACTAAAAAAAAACAACAATAACCAAAAAAAAAAAAAAAAAAACCTTTTCATTATAGGAAAGAACAAGTAAAAAGACAGAGAAACAATATAACAGGAAGTACTGACAACAGAAGGTTAAGGAGACAAAATATTTTAAGGATTTGAGAAATTCAAAGATTTTTGATGTTTGTTTACATTTTAATATGTTATAGATACATGAAAATAATTTTCAAAAATTCATTTTATAAATAAAGAAAAATGAGTGGATTAAACAATTATTTGAGCATGAATTTTCTAATTACTATTAAAGTGAGTAGACAACTAAAATAGTAAAAACAGTGCTAAGGCTTTTGATATGGAAAAATAAAGTGGTATTACAGAAACACTCTAATCATCATCAGTTTCTGATGGACATGTGGGAAAAGTCTCTCAAATAAACACTATTGAAATATTTATATATTGATTTTTTTTCCTTTGGCCTTCATTTTATTATTTCCATTTGAATTCTTAAAATGTCTTTATATATATATATATATGCATATATATATTGTGGATTCATTATTTTCATGGGTGTAAATTTAAAAGTTCAATAATTCTCTGGAAAAATCACAAAATAGGTATTACAGCAACATGATAAGAAAACAATGTCTGCTTAAAAGTTACATAGGATGGGAATTTGACTACTTGAATGTTGACCTCAATCTGCCACCACCTCTCAGAATAGCCTCAAGCAAGTCACTTAACCTCAATGTCTCAGTTTCCTCATCAGTGAAATGGGGATAATGATACTTATCTGCCAGGTAGAAGTGTTAGGAGAATTAATTAATGTTTTTAAAGGGCTTTGAGATCCTTGGATGAAAGGCCCTTAGTAAGTGCAAAGTATTATTATGATTATTTTAATGGTTGTGATTACTAAGATATTATAGTTATATTGCTGTATTACTCTGTAAAGACTGTTCTGGGTGGGCCTTAGAGATCCCATATCAAAAGGTTTAAAGTGCAATCTTCTTGGTGTTGTTTTTAATTTGGTTTATGGAAAAATATGGTTAGGCAGGTAATGTCTACTTTCTGTTTGTCTGTTGCTTGTATTTTAACTTAGATCTTTATTTTCAAATGTTTCTATGTGGATATTTTCTCTATCCAAAGATAATAGTTGAATTAAAATTCTCCTTTTACTTTTAAAGCTGTGTCCATGAACTCTATCAAGAGATGGTTTAAAGTAGAAAGAAACCTGGATCAGTGTGAATTCTTTCTGATACAGCCACCCTAGCATAATGTAACATCATGGAGAGCAAAGTTGTTGTTGTTTTTTTTTAAATAAAATAAAAACTACAATACTCACCTTTATTTTTGTTCTGCATCTGAATTGATGGGAAGCTCTTTGGAAAGCTGTGGATCAGGGAATGGGGAAGGAATGTTGAAATGATAATTAGAAAAGAAAGACAAGGAAAGCATAGGTCAAATGGTGCAGATTAGCAGAACTAGTCTAAACTGTTGAAAAGACAAGAAAAGAAAGGAAGACATTTTGAGGACTCTACTTCTACTCCCTCAAAAAACATAGCTGACATTAATATAACAAAAAATTAGAGAGCCCTCAATTCTTAAATTCATTAAGGTGTATATAACATTCTTTTAGCTTACAAAAAAAAATGAAACACAACAAAATCCAACTCAATTTCTCATTGTTTCTTCTTCCCCACATAGTAGTACTAGAAGTTATTGAGCTAAACAGTCATGTGGAGGGATTGTGGATTCTAGATGTAAAATATAAATAAATCAGTAACTGATTTTTTAAATGTTTGTGTTTTGTGATCTTTTCTAACCAATTTGAAAACTCAATCACATGGAGACTTTTCTTTCCTTCCAAAAATGGTCCCAGATTTGAAGTGTTGGTAGAAAATCCCATTTTCTAATGTGTACCTTCAGCACTAAGCCCAGACTTCTTAGGTGTATGTCAGTAATGAGGGTTTGGGGACAGCAAGCTTTTATTAAGTGCTTACTATGTAAAAGACCCTGTTCTAAATACTTTACAAACATCATTTTATCTTCGAAAATCACCCTGTGATATAATTTCATTGCTTTGTTGGGTTCATTCTGAGTAAGATTAATCTGATTCTTTTTTTTTTTGGTATTAAAATCCAGGAAGAGGCAAAATCTCAATGGAGGGGCATAACACACATTAGTGAGTGAGAAACAATTTATCCATGAGCGTGGAGTGAGAAAGTTATTATCAACTTGGACCATTAAGGAAGGCTTCATAGAAAATATGGGATTAGAGGTGGCCTTTGAAAGAATATACGGGTAGCTAGGTGGCGCAGTGGATAGAGCACCATCCTTGAAGTCAGGAGGACCTGAGTTCAAATTTGATCTCAGACACTTAATACTTCGTAGCTGTGTGACCCTGGGCAAGTCACTTAACCCCAATTGCCTCAGCAAAAACAACAAAACAAAAACAAAAAGAAAGAATACACACACACACATACACACACATGTATACATAGAGAAGAGAAACATACACGTGTGTATATGTATATATACATATAGACATGTGTGTCTATAGAGAGAGAAACAGACATAAAGACAGACACACATACACACACACACACAGAGAATGCATGAATCTACACATGTTGCAAGGGCAGAAAATACTCCAGTTTTGTGACCTTGGGCAAGTCACTTAATCCCAATTACCTCAGCAAAAAAAAAAAAAAAGAAAAAGAAAAAAAGAAAGAAAAGAAAGAAATAATTATATATACATATATATACACACATAGAGAGTAAACATATACATGTATGTATATGTACATATATGCGTGTGTGTGTGTGTGTGTGGAGAGAGAGAGAGAGAGAGGGAGAGAGAGAGAGAGAGAGAGAGAGAGAGAGAGAGAGAGAGAGAGAGAGAGAGAAACAGAAGAACATTGAATAGAATGATAAAAGTTAAGGTTGGGAGAATATAATGGAGCCCATTAAAGGCTCATGGCCTTTAATGCCAGGTAAAGAAGTTTAAACTTTAGTGGCTAGGCAATAGAGACCATATTTGAGTAATAGCATGTGTTTATCTATGCATCAGGAAGATTAGTATGTCAGTACTTGGAAGAAAGAATTGTAGAAAAAAGGAAATGGAGAAAAATAAGAGTTTACTCTCTTATCTTTTATGCTGAAAAGCTATCATGTTAGAAACTTGGAAAAATAGGATTATTTACCTGTTTGTTGTTCTACAACTAATTATCTATAAATATTCATAGACTGATAAAGCTCATTTGGATCTAATACCTAACTTTCTATAGGCTTTTTATTTCTACTATTTTTTGCTATTATATAAAGGAATACTTGTCATTCCAACATTAATGTTAGGTATCACCATTATCCTCTCTAAATTTTACAAACTGAGTCTGAATTCTAAACTTCTGTACCATTAGGCTACTAACAGCTTGGCTTTCTATCTTAGACATCTCATCACTGCCACATCCTGCTTTCCTTTCTCCTCACCTGAAATAGCAGATTCTGGACCAGACCTTCAGAGACTATTCCTTTTCCTTTCCACCCTAATTAATATGCTCACCTTTGGAACTCTGCTTTAGTGCTGACCTATGTTAATTGATGAGTGAGTGGGGAAATGAGTACCAAATTCCCTATATCTAGCTGGCTCAAACCATCCTTTACATCCCATCTATTCTCCCAGGGCATTTTGCCTCCTATGTTGGTATCATGCATATACTTTGCTACCATCTCCACCTTGAGTTTTCTATTTCTTGTTCAAGAAAAAGGTGATTAAATCAATATATACTTATTTCTTGAAAGAGAATGACAATTGATTACTTTGTTGTTCCATTTACTATCAACAATTATTTATTAAATGCCTATTGTGTCCTAAATCCTATATTAAGCTTTATGAATACAATTATACCAAATGAGAATAACCCTACTGGCAATAATCCCTTTCCTGGCCACCATAATTATATATGTATCATCTTCTCCTATTGGAATTCAAGTTCCAAGAAGGCAAGGTCTGTCTTGTTGTATTTGTATCTCCAGCATTTAGTAGAGTTCTTCACACATAGTAGGTATTTAACAAGTGTTATTACATCCATTTAATCACTCTACATGATCGAGTCCAGCTCCTAATTGGTTTCTGGGATTTTTTCCCCTTCACATTGTGCTGACTATTTTATAATACATGTTTGAAGAAAATACTGAAAATCTTTCCTTTTTTAATTCATTGTAATAATTCTCAAGTATTTTGAAGAATTTTTTAAAAGTTAAATGTGACAAGGAAAAGTGAGAAAGATTTTTTTTAAAAGAGCTATTCATCAGGAAATTTTAGTGTGACTTTGGGGTGATTGGGGAATTTGATAATAAAGGGTTTAGGGACTAACTAAACCATTAATAAGCTATTGAATGAGAACCAGTAGAAGTTAATAACAATCTGAGTCAGGTGCTGGCAATAGAAGTATGGGCAGATGGTGAAGAAAACTATTACTGAAGTCATGGATGTAGTAGTAATCATAGCTAACATCTATAGTGATTTCAGGTTTGTAAAAATATTTTATTATTTTATCTCATTTGATCTGCAACCTGTAAGATAGATATTATTCTTATGTCCCTTTTACTATTGAGGGAAATGAGACTGAGAGAAAAATAACTTGGCTAGGGTAACAGCTATCAAACATAAAAATCATAAAATGTAGAGTTATAAAAGACTTTAAAGACCATCTAGTCTAACCAGCTAATTTTACAAGTGAAGAAATTGAGACCTAGCTGGTTAAGTAACTTGAACAGAGTCACACAATGCGTCTGAAACAGGATTTGGGTCTTCCCGAACTAGTCAGTGAAGAAACATTTATTAAGTACATCCTATGTGCCAGGCATTGTAATACTATTGCTTATCCTTTTTTTTAAAGGACTGATAATATGTTTTCATTTATGTTTTGAATTGGATTTAAGTGAGGCAGAGTTGTACAAAGTAATCAACTTCACTCTCTTTAGGAGTCACCAAAGTTCAGTGGCAAAACAAAAGTCAGGGTGATTGGTGTCTTGGATATCTAACCAATCTGTAAGTGGTTCTCAGAACTTACTTCAGGTGGTCTTTATACGCATCCCCTTTTCCCCAATGGGAAGTATTCACATGCTTGGGGTAAACATCCCTCTGACTCACAGGGGTAGACTCCCTCTGGCCACTGCATATGCTACAGTTTCTTGGATCCATAGGTGAAAGTTCAGTGACAGGTGGATGCAAAGGTGGATGAGCAGCCCTGGAAAGGAATTAGCACACCCTCACACCAGAGGTGGTAGTCCTCCCTGAATATTTCATATACTGCACTGTAGGGCTAGGCATATAATGAAAGGTAAAGTACAGCCCTACTCTCAAATAGTTCATGGAGTAGGGGGAACAACATGAAACTGTGTACAAGTAGATATATACAGGATAAATTGGAGATTATAGACAGAACAATAACACATTCACTAAAGAAGATTAGGAAAAGTTTTTTATATAGAAAATAGGTTAAAGGAAGCTACAGTTGCCAGGAAGCAGAAAAAAGGAGGGAAGGCATTCAATGCATGTATACCAACCAGTTAAAATACTGGAATCTGGAAATGAAGTAGAGAATATGGAGAAATAGTCGAGAGGTCAATATTACAGGATCTCAGATTAGCAATGGAGGAAAGAAGAAGTAATGTGAAAGAAGAAAGGCAAGATAGGAGGGAGCCAGATCATGGGAATGGCTTTGAATGCTTAAAAGAGGATTTTATATTTGTTTTGAGTTGATAGGGAGCCACTGGAATTTAGGAAGACAAAATTAACACATCTTTGTGATTGATTGGATGATGGTGGTAGGATGAGAAAGAAGTCAGATGTCATTCTAAAAGTGACTCTATAAGCTGAGAAAATAAGAGAATAACAATGCCATTAACAGAAACAAAAAGAAGAGCAGATTTGGAAGAATGAGTATATACACAAATATACACTCATTTGTATATGTGTATATTTATTGTGTATATATAATATAAACTTATTTTTTTAAAAATGTAGGTGGAAATATGACCTATATCATTGACAAAAAAAATCTTTTTTTTTTCCCAAACACAAACGTGCTTTTAAATTCTACCTTTGCAATGAATGATGAAGAAACTTCCAGATGGAGAGGTTTAATTTGTTAGATTTTCCCTTGTCTATTCACATTGGCTTTAACTTCCATTTTAAATTACAGAGAGAATTCCCAAAATTTCAAATAGCCCCTAGAGATCTGGTGAAATAGCTAATTTCTTTCTATGAGCATGCTAACAAAAGCAATTTCTTACTGAGCTATATGCTACCCATTGGGACTGATAATGAATCTGCATTATGGTAACCTTTATAAGAAGGAAAGATAAGACCTTTTGGGGAGATATATTAATTTGGTGAATATTTCCTTTTTCATGTGGATCCTTCTATTTGGGTTTCTTTTTAAATTTCTCATCCTTGGACTTTTTGTCCCTCCATTTTAAGGATGATAGATTTATTTTTTAGATCAATCGAATTATATACTGGAATATCAATTATGCTAAATTTCAACCTCTCTGCAGCTTATTTAAGTACTCAATTTCCCATATTTTAAAACAATGTCAGATTGTATGAAATTATGATTAATTCTTCTTATGATTTAGTCTTATAAACAGGACATTTTGATAAAGCATAACATCAAGTATATTTTTCCTTTCTTTTTTTTATCCACCAAGCTGATGAAACCTGTGTCCTTTCTCTCTTCCTTCCCCCCAAAGAAATAATAGAAGAAGCATTTACAGGCATTCTCCTACAGAGGGCACCTTTACCTTATTGGAATCCCAGTCATAAAAGAAATTGTTGCTTATAGAAAAAAAAAATTAAAGTAAAGCTTAAAAGATAGAAGAGCCAGTTTTCCTTTCCCTTTATTCACCAGTTTACAACTGCATGGTGTCTTTGTTACCTTATCTTTAATGGAAAGGAACTGATATCCTTCATATAATCATTCATGAATATAGCACAGTAACACTGTTATTATTATGTTTAACTTGTGGGTGAGCTTGAGATAGTTGTTTGTGTTGCTTAAGACGAAACAGATCAATGAAAGAAAGAGAACAAGTTTCAATGTCTTTTTTGCAACAATGGCCTTTATACTACGAAGCAAGCTTCTAAGAATTGTGCTGGAAAATAGACAATGTAATAAAAGTAAAATGTTTGCAATACAAACCTTTGCTACATAATAATAATTAGTAAGTAGTTTTAGAAATTACTCAACTGGAAACAAAAGTTACTTTAGGATATTGGAACAAATTAATTTGTAATATTTAGTGCAGAAAACATTCATATTAGAAAAATGCTAAAAAGAATAAAGCTGTGAATGTACACACAAATATAAAAATCTAAAGCAGTTCCTTGAAATATTTGCTATGGAGTGAAACCTAGATAAGGATAGGTTAGTGACAATATCATTACTGTTTAAATATATTTACATGTTTTTAAAATTCATAAATTTGTTTTTCCATAATTACTGGTTTTGTATACTATATTTTAAAACATTTTAATGGTGATAGTGAAAATATATACTAGCCCTGAACATTTGGATTACTATAAGTGCCAGCATTCTTTATATACTAAATCTCTAACCATCCTATGTTGTGTGATGGTTGTAATATTAACATCCCCAAATTTGATATGATATTTACCTGAGTCAATGCTTAATTATTAGGTTGTTTCATAAATTCAATGGATACCAGTCCGACTTGTTAAGAGGAAGATTCTGGATTATTGGATTGATTTCTTAAAAGCTACTGTTGATTGTTTACAAAGTCAAGTTAAAAGAAAAAGGAAATATTATGTTGATATCCTTTGATTTAGAATATATTTTTCCTTGTCAGTATTAGTCCCTTTAAAAGAAAGAAAGCAAAAGTAAATGTTTGTATTTCCTATTGGCTAATTTGTTGGGGATAAATGTTAAAACATTTGTCAAAAGTAATACTGTAATAAGAGGAAATTATAGACATTTTTCATTTGTATTCACACAAAGTAAGTTTATGTAATATGAGTTCATGAAGTAAAACATTATAGTAGCATTGTTTTCCTCTAAAACAGTCAGTTGAGAAGTATTGAGAAGATACCATACAGATCAAGTTTATGGTATAAACATTCTATGCAGAAATTTGTGTCTTTTCCTTTTCTTTCCATTTAATTTCAATTTCTTTAAAAATAAGTGTAAAATAAGTTGTTGCCATCAATTTGTGCTGAATAAAGAAAAAGAAATTAATTTCTATATGAATATACAATTATTTTTCACATTAGGGACAAATGCTTATTCTCTGCTGGAAACTTTCATTCTCTTTTAATATTAGTTAACATGTATTAATTTATAAATAAAATCTTCCTACAATAAAAACATGAAATGGTTCTTGGTGTATACTTGAAGCATATACGTGGGTGAGTGCTATTGCTGATATATTTATGGACTGATAAAATTGATTTGGGCATTTAAAAAAATGACTTGACCCATTTTCAGGTTCAGCTGAGTTAGCTGCCTGCCCTTAAAAATGCCTGCATAGACCCAGAATCCTCTTTGCTGGATTTTTTGGCCTCATTGTTTACATTTCCTGGCACTCAGAGGTTTCTCCCATTTAGTTGCATTCCAGAGCTCAAGGCACTTCTTTGAAGACACAAGGCCATTCAAGTCTTGCCTACTTTGCAGCTTCAAAGATGCACCATTTACTCAGTAGGGAGACTAAATGGAAAAGCCACACAGTTCAGACAATTTAAATGGGGCAGCAGGGGGGCCATACTATTGCTCCATAAGGACTAGCTCTGGGTGATCTTTGAATCTTCTCCTGGGAAAGAAGAGGGAAATACCTTTCATCAGATTAAGATGGGATAAGATTCTGGTAATATCCTAATTAATGTCTAATGAGGTAAAAGCCAAGTTAAAAGGCTATAAAATTAACATTATTTTCTATGAATCATAATAAGTCCATATAATAAATAATTCACAATAATTCATAATAAATCAATATAAGAACAACTTCTTATATTGACATGAGCATGGAACACTAGAATGAACATTGCCTATAATTTCAAGGCACCTGGGTTTACAGAACAACTCTGATATTCTCTACTTGTGTGATCTTGAATACAAGCCATTTAATTTTCCCAGAACTCAGTTTCTTCCTTTATAAAATAAAATTGTTGAGCTGACTGATCCTTTCTAGCCCTAGATTTATAATCCTATAATCCTAAATGTGAGTCATTTACCTAACAAATTCTTAAAGGATTTTAATTGATAATTTTTCAAGTTATCAATTTAATTTTTAAGAAAAAGATATAGGTGTATAAGAAGGCACAGGCAGCCTGGGCAGAATGCTCTTCATATAAACATCTTTTTCATTTAATAATACTAGGAAATCAGGTTTTCTACTTAATAAACCAAGCTCCTCAATCAGAATACTTTCCACATTTATCCTAAAACAATTTTCCACTATCCATCATATTTTCTAAAGTAGAACAAATGTACAAATATGTGCACACACATGCATATGGAGTCGCCTGTTTAGGGTATAAAGCTACTTTACTGATGCATGAATGGAGATTTTGCCAAGAGAACTTAAAAAATAAAATTATTTGTGTAATTTTATTTTCTCCACTTAGTAGGTTTTTATAATCATCTATTCTTCTGTTCTCTAATATATCTTTAAATGTATGGCTACCTTGATAAAAAAATTTTTTTTCATGATTCACTTAAAATGTATTGCAAAACACAACAAAACAAAATAAAATATATGAATGTTTCCCTCTGGACTCCAGGTCCAGAAACCAAATTCTGTATAGTATGAAGGACAAGACAACTCTTTTCAAAAATACTTGAATTGCAATTTGATGATTCTCTTAGATTCTCTTAAAGAATTTTCCAAAAGTCTCCACATTTTACTATGCATTAAAGGTCCAAGAACTAGAGCAAAAGACATTATTATTGAAATATACTAATGAGCAAAATGCATGAGCTGGACATCCTCATTAAACTCCTTCTAAAGTCAGGAGAAAGCAAAAGAAATTATCCAGCCACTGAGCAAGGATTTTAAAAAATAATACCTTTATATTTTCAAAATACACACAAAGATAATTTTCAACATTCACCCTAGCAAAACTCTGTGTTCCAAGTTTTTTCCCCTTTCCTTTCTCCCTCTCTTCTCCCCTAGATAGCAAGCAATCCAATATATGTTAAACATGTGCAATTCTTCTATACTCATTTCTACATTTATCATTCTGCACAAGAAAAATCATATCAAAAAGGAAGAAATGAGAAAGGAAAAAAGCAAGCAAACAACAACAAAAAGTTATAAATACTATGTTGTGATCCATATTCAGTCCTGTAAAGTCTTTTTTCTGGATAGAGATGACTTTCTCTATCACAAGTCTATTAGAATTGGTCTGAATCACCTCGTTGTTGAAAAGAAAAGAGTCAAGTCCATCAGAGTTAGTCATCACATAATCTTGTTGCCAATGTGTATAAACTTCTCTTGATTCTACACACTTACTTTAGCATCAGTTCATGTAAGTCTCATCAGACCTTTCTGAAATCATCCTGCTGATTGTTTCTTATAGAAAAATAATATTCCATGATCTTCATATACCATAACTTACTCAGGTATTCCCCAATTGATAGGCATTCACTTAGTTTCCAATTCTTTGCCACAAGAAAAAAGAGCTGCTACAAAGATTTTTGCACATGTGGGTGTGAATATTTCTTAAGCACTATTTGTTTGTCAGATATTGAAGACACAAAGTAAATTGAGCACAATTCCCATCCTGCAAGAATTATATTCTATTGGGAAAGAAAACCTGCAAGTAACTATGCATATCCAAGATCTAGACAAAGAAAATGAAAGGTAGTCTGAGCAGGAAAGACTTATTAGTGGACAGGAATAAGTAAAGACCTTTTGGAAAAGATAAGACAAACTGAGACTTGAAAGAAGCTAGGAAACCAAGAAGCCAAGGTGAAGAGAGGGAGAATTCTAGGGATGAGAGGACAGACAGTGCAAAGATTCAGAGATGGAGATGGAGTATGGTATGGAAATAACAAGAATTAGGGCATACAATAATGAAGTATAAGAAGATTGAAAAGTAGAAAGGGAATATGAAAGAGAGGACTTTATATTTAGTCTCTGGAGTAATAGGGAGTCACATATTTGCGCCCAATAGCACCTTGGCAGCTGACTTGAGAATGAACTGGAAAGAAGAGAGACTTGAACAGAGAGACTAGTTAGAAGGCTATTGCAAAAATATATGCAGTATGTGATGAGGCCCTAAAATAGAGTGATAGCTATGTGAGTGGAGAAAAAGGAGCATATATGAGAGGTGCTGTGGATTTAGTAATGATAAAATTTGTCATTAAGTTGGATATATGAGAAAGAAGAATCTAGGGTAATACTGAGGTCATGGATTTGAGTGACTGAAAGCATGGTGGTGACCTAGAAAGTAATAAGAAAAGTCAGAGATGAGAAGATTTGGGGAAAATATTATGAGTTCTGTTTTGGATTATTTTTGAGATAGCTAGGGACCATCTGGCCTGCTGTTAGAGTTTTAAATTTACTAACTTGCTTGCTTCTCTCCTATTCTCACAAGCCCTAAAGGAAGTAGTTCATTCTCTTCATGGAACCATAAGACATGTCTTATGGGGCATAATTGGCTTTAACCTACTATCTTAAAAGTACATCACTTCTCCTTTGATTGATTTTCCATTTTCTATTTTGTGCCTTTGATTGATTGATTCAATACAATCTTCTAGGTCTTGTTTATAACTACAGACAATTCTTTATGTAAATTTGCATCATGCAAATTCAACTTATGTAAAGAATTCTGAAAGAAACCTGCACTCAAAAAAAAATACAAAAATTCCTTACCTAAAGCAGACAGTGTGTGATATGGGCAACAAAAATGGTGGTGGGAATCTGAGAAGCATCTCTAAGTCAATCTCTATTGGTCATCAGGAACTGACACTGTACTTCTTCCTGTGTTCACTAGTGAACTTTATGTTTTCATGATGGCTGGCAACAAATGTGCTCTTCAGGGGGAAAATAAACCATCTTGTAAGCATAAGCCAATAGAAAATATGGAGAGCAACAATTTGTATTGATTACAGGTGAATTTAGTCTTGCAGGTGTGGGCTGTGAACACTATGGTGAAAAAATGAAAAGGCAGTGCTTGCATGAAATTCATTTATCTGTCAAACAAAAAGGTGAAAGTTAAGATACAGAGGAATGATTAACTATGTGGATAGAAAACCAGACTAGGAGAATATTCCTTCAAACTTGATGAGAATTCAAGTCAAAGCTCAAACCCTCTTTGAAGATTCAAAGATGAAATATCCTGAAGGAATACAGATTTTTAGAGAAAACAGTGGTTGGTTTGCACTTTTTAAAAACTGTGGGGGCATGTAGGTGGTGAAGTGGATAGAGCTCCTGAAATCAGGAGGACCTGAATTCAAATCTGACCTCAGACACAATACTTCCTAGCTGTGGGACCCTGGACAAGTCACTTAGCCCCAATTGCCTCAGCAAAAAACCAAACCAAACCAAAGCAATTCAAACCAAACCAAACCAAACCAAACCAAAACAAAACAAAACAAAAACTGTGAATGATTTCAAAATGTACAATTATCAGGAGAGGGAAAAAGCTGCTAGTGAAGATATTGAAGCAGCAAAGAAATACCCCAAATTCCTATAAGGATAATAAGACTAGTTTTGATGTAGAAAAAAATTAGACCTGAATATTAAGCTTGGGAAAATAGAATTATTCTTCTGCTTGGAGGAGATTTATCTGAGACTAGCAAATTAAAATATGTTCCTGGTGCCACTCAAAAATCCTAGGGCATTGAAGAATCAGCAAGGCAATATTACCTATGCATTGTAACTAACCTAAGGCATGGATTATATATATATATATATATATATATATATATATATATATACAGAGAGAGAGAGAGAGAGAGAGAGAGAGAGAGAGAGAGAGAGAGAGAGCAGTTAGATGGCCTAGTGCATAGAGCAGAGGCCCTGAAGTCAGGAGGACCTGAGTTCAAATGTGATCTCAAAACTCTTCCTAGCTGTGTGGCCCTAGGCAAGTCACTTAACCTCAATTGCCTCAGTGAAACAAAAGGAAACAAAAAACTATTTAGGCACTGCCTCATTCCCAGAGTTGAGAAGTTTGTTTTTTGTTTTTGTTTTTGTTTTTTAAATGACAGTAGTATTCTGTTCAAGATATCACTTATTTTAGATAATGCTCCAAGTCTCTCTCCGCATCTGCATGATTTTTGATAAAAATATTAAACTGGTCTGGCTTCTACCTAACACTACCTCTTTATTACAGCCTATTTATCAGGGAGTGATTGAGAATTTCAAGCATATTATTTATCCACAACATTTGCCCAGATAATTGCAGCTTTGGATCCAGTTAAGGACTTGACAGTGGAAGATTTTTGAAAATGATAAAATACCTACCAGGCAAACTGGAATATTGCTAAAGCGTAGGAAAATTTAACCAAAACACATATGAAGAGAGTTTGGCGGCGGGGTAGGGGGGGGAGAAATGTGTGCCTAGAATTCATCCCAGATTATGAAATGTTTGGAGAAGTTAGTAACAAAATTGTAAAATTAGCACAAAAATTGAAGCTAGAAGGAGATGAGAATGATGTGGAAGAGTTGACTGAGTCTTGTGGAGAACTGTCAAATAAGGATCTGATTGAGTTGCTAGCTGCAAAGATTACAAAAAGATGAAAGGGAAGCTTCAGAAACTGAGGTCAAAACAAAAGGGTTGACAACGAAACAGTTAGCAGAAGCATTTCATCATATTTTTTTAGTGATTTTCCCCCTCTTTTATTGAAAAGATGGATCAAAATACTTAAAAATTATTAAAAGTTCAAAGACTAGTTGAGGATAATATTATTTGCTACCATCAGATATAGAAGGGAGAAAAGAGTCACTGTCCAAACTACTCCATAACTTATTTTTTTTAATTATATAGTCAATTACCAGTGACAAAGATTAGGTGCTGTAGGTGGTAGAAGAGGCAACATAAAATACACCTATGTTAACTTTAGTATATATATACAGCACTAGGCATGCTTTACCATTAATTAAACCTTTCATTTCATGATTTTATTTATCCTGCTACAGCATTTAATGTCTGAATTTTAGCACATTTTATGACTTTCATAAAGTTACTATTTTGTGTATTCCTTTGTTATATATGTTAAGTAAAATTGGTCAGTAAGGGCAAATTTGCTTAAGTGAAAATCTATGTAGTAAAGCAAAAACTGCTTGTAATTTATAGTTTTAATGAGCTCTGATGAGCAAAGAGTTCAATGATGAACTCACTGGCAAAATCAGGGTGCTCTAAAATTATATAGAAAAAGGTATAGAATACCTTCTCACAACAGAACCATCAATTTAGAACTGAAAGGCAAAGGCCAGAATCAAATTCCCTCATTTTATGTACAAAGAAACTGACGAACAGAGAGTTTAAGTGACTTGCCTAAGTTCTAAAATTCTATATTCTTAGCATTAGCTTAACCTTTGGCTGCCTTGCATTAAGGTATTTAAATGTGTACTGTTAATATAGTTAGTTTAGGTTTACCCACGAGTTATTGTGATAAAATTATAACTTCCTAATGGGCAGTGATCATGACTTTCCATTCCTTTGTAAGCAACCCTTCATAGAATTTATCAATGTTCTGCTTTTGGTTGATGCTTCATAAATATTAGGTACCTGAGAAAAACTGCAAAAAATATATATTTTCAACAATTAAAGAATGATACATGTGTATTTGTATGTATAACATATGTATAAAATGCATATTTGTGCATACATGCATATAACTATATATATTATGTAAATGTATACACATATATCCACACATTATATAATATAATTGAATATTATAATGCAGTAAGAAATAATAGTATAAACAAATGAGAGAAATACAAGATGATTTTGTGAGTTGATAAAAGGGAAATAAACAAAACAAAACAACAATATACACGGTAACTACAGCTATGTAAATGAAGGGGCCATAGAACTCTAATTGAAAAAATGGTAAATGTCTCAAAGATACAGATAATGAAATATATCTGCACTCACAACAGAAAGTAAAGGAACTATTAAAACAATATATCTATCTATCTATCTATCTATATATTTATATCTATTCTCAGGGGCAATTACTGCTTTGGGTATTTTAACTTAATTGATTTTCTTCATCACAAAGGGAGGGTTAAATGGGAGAGAGACAAAATAACAGTAATTAAAAAAACAAAAGGAATTAATCAATAAAGTGAGAGGAAAGTAGTAATTTGAAAATCATGCATACATGATTTGCTCACTAGTTCTAAAGCTCTAAGTCTGGTAGTTGTGTGTACATGGGTGTGTGTGGGAGACAATAAATCAGTGAAAAACCTCCTCCCTTACTCAAATATGGAATGAAAGTAACCATGCTATTGGTTTTAGATAAGTGGTTCTATGTGATACTATAGTATTTATGGGTGTAGAAAGAGAAATTTAAAGATATATAGGTGACCTCTCTCTACTGATGATGGATGATAGTGAAACAATATTCTAACTCCGTCTCCCATGCTACTTAGGCTTAAAACTTATTGAAACCATCCTCAAGACTTGATTGGCTTAGGGACAATAAATTCTTGTTACTGACATCATTTCTTGGTCATCTGACTACAAAAGAGCCATATGGAGCTGAAAGGGCTTTCTTATGATTGACTTTTAGATTACATTGGAAATGTATTGAACCATATCCACTTAGGGCATCCTTATTAACTACCTTTTTATTCCTGTGGATAAATAAATTCTTTTTTTAATCACACACACATCATTTCAATATCAAACAAAAACTACTGGGTAATTGGGGGGGGGGATAGAATGTTCTGCATTAGACCCAAACCAGGACACTTGGTATAGTTTTTCAAAAATTAGAACAAAATGAACTCCCTGAAGTAGAGAATAGCCACTTCAGAGGAAGTCTATATTAGCTCCATGTTTTTAAAGGTGGTAGTTTTGGTGACATTTCCAGGGATGTGGTTACTTATCTTGAGATTCTTTATCATATTCTGAGAGATTAGAAAGTAAACTTCTTGTAGCCCCGGAGCAAGTCTATGTCCTTAAGAATTGTACTTTGGAATTGCAAAATGGATAATTTTGATTTTATTAAATTAAAAAGGTTTTGTCCAAACAAAACCAATGCAACCAGGATTAGAAGGGAAGCAGAAAAATGGAGAAAATTTACATTTCAGGGTTCTGATAAAGGCTTCATTTCCAAAATAAAAAGAGAATTGACTCAAATTGATAAAAATACAAGCCATTATCCAATTGATAAATGTTCAAAGAATATGAACAGACAATTTTCAGATAAAGAAATTAAAGCCATTTCTAGTCATAAAAATTATTTAAATCACTATTGATTTGAGAAATGTAATTTAAGACAATCTGAGGTACCACTTCATAGCTCTCAGATTGACTAAAATGACAAGAAAAGATAATGATAAGTATTGAAGAGGATATTGGAAAACTGGGACACTAATACATTATTGGTGTATTCTGGAGAACAATTTAGAACTATGTCCAAAAGGCTAGATCCAGCAGTATCTCTACTGGGTCTGTAATCTCTTCTTACTGGAACTGAATGCCTTTGTATTGTTAATAGTTATTATCATCTAATTGCCCCCAAAAGATTTACTCAAAGAAGTCCCTTCTTAGGTTTAAGGAAGTCATATTCAGGGGCAGCTAGGTGGCGCAGTGGATAGCACACCAGTTCTAAAATGAAGAGGACTTGAGTTCAAATTTGATCTCAGACACTTAACACTTTCTAGCTGTGTTACCCTGGGCAAGTCACTTAACCCCAATTGCCTCAACAAAAACAAAAACAAAAAAAAAGAAAAAAGAAAGTCATATTCTATGTGTGAATGTAAAATGATTTGATTTTGAATGATTTTTAGGAATGATAATGAAGTTAAACTAATAGTCCTCAATTCTAAATTTCTATGTGAATATATCTGGTCAATTAAAGGGTAATATGAGAGATCAGAACAGTAAGGGATAAATTAAGACATTCGTGGAATTTTAGGATTACCTAATAACTGCGCTGAAAGAAAAGTTTCAGGATGGTGGGATATTTTTCTTTAAACTTCATGTTTGAGTGGCCATCTAGAATTGTGCCACATGGATTTTGTTTTTATTCTTTGGGTGCATGTAACAATGAAGTAACTCAAAGTGACAATGCTTAATTATCCTCAAGAGCCCAAAGATCTTTCTGGAATCAGTGATATTGACAAAGGTACCAAATAAATCCCAATTAATTTTCTGAGGACAACCAGTACTCCTGCATAAGTTTAAAAAACTTCCATTCTGACTCCTAAACTATGAACTAAAAATTCTTTTTTTTAAATTTAAG
The DNA here is from genome assembly GCA_023553655.1 of Myrmecobius fasciatus. Taxonomy (NCBI): domain Eukaryota; kingdom Metazoa; phylum Chordata; class Mammalia; order Dasyuromorphia; family Myrmecobiidae; genus Myrmecobius; species Myrmecobius fasciatus. The sequence continues at coordinate 676,823 of JAJPUD010000422.1, read as the reverse complement.
CTGAGGAATTCCTATAGAATTTAGGCTTAAGGCACCTAGAGAACATATGTACTGGCCTAGATGGGAGTCTATTGTTTTGTATTTTTTTTTTAATGAAGGTCATTGACTACATAGGTAGGATCATCATTTTTTTCTCTGCAACTTTGATATTCTTACTGTAGCTCCTGCTTATGGTCACTACTTGAAACCATGAATTGAAAGACCTATGAACTGAAAACAAAATGATATCATGCTCCCACCTCAAAGGACCTGATCATTTTAAACCCATGACTCAATATTTCCAAAGAAGGTTAATGAATCTTGAAATTTCTGGTCTTTTTCCTCTCATATTCAATCACTCATTCAGGAAACTGTTACACTGTTATGTTTTTCTTATTGATGTTTTTCTTTTTTTCCCTTTTGTTAGCGTATATAAAGCTTCTTCAACATGGGAGATCAGGGCTGATTGATAATAGCTCTAATTTATATAAGTGGTAGGTCTTAAAGAAGGACTTTAAACAGCTTCTCTATGAGTCTAGAAGTTTAGGCACTAGGATCTTGAGGGTAAGTGTTTCTGCTTTTGGGAAACTGATACCCAGATACCATGATCTTTACTAGAGAATTAGAACTGAGTATGGTAATCAGTACTTCCATGAAAAGGGTAATGAAGAACCAAGGAGATCATCAGATGTGCTTGTTGAGTAAATTCACATAGGAGGCCACAGAAAAGTCAACTGATTTCCCTGTGGATCAACTTTGCTTCTCTTTAATTCTCCAGATTTCCTTTCCAAGCAGGCACCTGGTATATGTACTTAAAGACAACTAGGTAGTATGGTGGATATAGGGTTGAACCTGAAGTCACATTAAGTTCAGATTTGGCCCCTGAGGATTACTAGCAAGTCATTTAATAATTTGTCTCATTTTTTTAATTTCTAAAATGGTAATAATAGCACCCATCTCCTAAGGCTGTTGTGAGAATGAAATAAGATGGTATTTTTGAAACAGTCTGCAAACTTTAACAACTATAAACATGTTAAGATGTTATTGTTATCACCAAAAGGTAGAATATGGTGAGAGTGATATCCTAAATCCTGATTAATTTGTCTATTTTTTTTATTTTAACATACTGAAACCTTTTTTGTTAAATTTCAGGGACTGAAAGACTCAGAATGTTGGCATAACTTCCTAATCATCTGGGTAAAAAAACAGCCACAAGGTGCCTCAAGTGTTCTCTGATACTTGGCTGGGGAGAACACAAAGTGAAATTCAGGCAAGGGAGCTTTATGTAGGTGAATCAATCCAATATAACCTCCATTATTGAACATCTTTCTTCTGCTAAGGTCAAGTAAATCTCTTTCCACTCCCTCTTTCTCTCCCTTTTGCCCTTTTTTCCCCTCTCTCCTTCTTTTCCTCCCCCCTCTCACTTTCTTTCCCCCTCTCTCTACTTCCTTTTCTATCTTGCTTTCCATTTTTCCTTCCTCCTTTACTTCTCTCTCTTATCATTGCTCTCCTTCTCTCCCTATCTCTTTCCCTTCCTCTCTCTTTCTCACCTTCTCACTCTACCTTCTTCACCCCTCTCTCCTATCTCCCCTCCTTCCCTCCATCTCTTTCTCCTCTTCATTATGTGCTTTCTTCTTTGTCTCTCCCTTTCTCTTCCTCCTTTATTCTCTTTCTCTTTTTCCCATCCCACCTTTTCTCTACCTCTTATTCCCTTCCTCCCTCCTTTTCCCCTCCTTCCCTCTCTCCTCTTTTCCTTTATGTCTTCTATTGCTTCTTTCTTTCTTCCCCTTCTTTTTTCCCTCTCTTCTTCTCGCCCCTCTCTTTACCTATTCTTCCTTCATTGTCTCTCTTTCCTCATCTCTCCATTTTTTTCCTTTTTCTCCTCCCTCCCTCCCTCCCTACAAATATCTCAAATCCTTCCAATATTAAAGATAAGCTACCAAGGAACTTGCCTACATTGGGCACAGAACATAATAGATGATATTGAGGTAGGTGTGAGGAGAAGAGCAATTAATAAGAAATTCAGAGGTCAGAATTTTTTTTAAATCTCGGAGTTATTAGGGAAACTGATATAAAAATCCTGAGAGATAATCAAAAAAAAGAGAAAGATTTCTTTTTAAATATTTATCCTAGGATATTGAAATATTCTCAGTTCTAATTGATTTGATCAATAATGCAGATTAGTCCATGCATATCCAATGTGAATGTATCCTGTGTGGTTCTTATCCATGTCCTCCCATAAACTCATGATAGGGGACATGTTGGAAGCCATCTTTGTTCACTACTATAGTGTTTCTGAAGTTTCTGGGCTGGGTCCTATCTCTTTAGACTACCATATAGCATAGTAAACTCATCAGTCAATTAATATTTCTATTCAGATGATTTCAAGAGGTATTTAGACAGTTTTATTATCATATCTCCTGAGATAAGAGTCCTAAATCAAGAACTGCCTTTTGAACATCTCAAATTGAATATGCTACAGACATTTCAAATTCAACATGTGCAAAATAGACCTTATATTTTCCCTAATCTCTCTTCCTTTCAAACTTCACTCTTCTCAATAACAGTCTTGGTGGCATCTTTGATTTCTTACTTTTATCAATTCCATTTACCCAATCCATTGTCAAATCATGTTCATCCCAGCATCTGTCGTATGCAACCCCTTTCTCCACTCACACAGCAAGATCTTTAATTCGAGCCCTCACAATTTTTTGTGATATTATAATTGCCTGTTTCAAGTCCCTCCCTATTCCAATCCATCTCCTTCTACATCACTGCAAAGGTGATTTTTCCTAAGGTATAGGTTTGACCATGTAATCCTTCTATTCCATACATTCATATGATTCCTTCTTATATTCAGGGTCAAATAAAAATCCTTTGGAATTTGAAGATATTCATATGCTGATCACTTTCTACCTTTTCAATATTCTTACACTTTTTCCCTTACAGAGGGGAACATATAGTTCTTGTCATATCATATTCTATCTTCACCTTTGGGCTTTTGTACTTTGAGTGCCCCATGACTCTAATATACCCCTTCTTCATCTCCACCTCTAAGTTTCCCTGGTTCCATTTAAAGTTCAGCTCAAATTCCACCTTTTTTTAGGAGTTGTTTTCTAGTCCTTTCCAGTTGATAGTGCCTTCCCCTCTCAAATTATCTTTCATAAATTCTGTATATATTTTGTATGGATCTAGTTATTTACATATAAATGGAGTACATGGCCCTTGAGGACAGGGACTATTTTTACATTTCTCTGTATCTTTAGTGCTTAGGACAATGCCTAGTGTGCACAAAGCTAGTGTTTAAAAAAATACTTTTTGATTGACTTGTGGGACTACCAGACCCCTAGTGAGGGAATCTGTAGGGAGGAAGGGCAAGGAAAGAAGAGAGAATCTTCTACCATCATCATAAAAATGACCTTGGGGAATTTGAAAAGAGGAAAGATTTGAACTTCCTATCAATATCCTTGCCTTGCCTCTGAAGCTGAAGAAACCCTGAAGGAAAGAAACTTAGTACTCTACACAAAGACTAGCTATACTTTTCAATCAATAAAATTTTTAAAGTTTAGTTGATTAGTCAAATGATATTTGTGGTTATTTAGTTGTTCAGTCATGTCTGACTGGTGACCCCATGGAGTCTATAGCATGCTTTCTATCATCTACTATCTTCTGAAACCTATCCAAGCTCATGCTCATTGTTTTCATGCTTATTTTCTGCTGTCCCCTTTTCCTTTTGCTTTCTAATCTTTCCCAGCATCAAAGTCTTTTCCAATGCATCCTGTCTTCTAAATATGTGGCCTAGTTTTTAAGCTTCATCTTTAGTATTTGGCTTTGAAGTGAATAGCATGAATTAATTTCTTTAAGGAGTTGATCTCCTTAAATGATATTGGGAAAATACAAAGAGTTGGAGATTGTGAGCAATAGTAATAGACAGTTTTGAAGAACTACTTCTAGAGCCATGAAAGAAGAAATGATGGCCTTATTCCATGGACTCAAACTACCAATTAGATTGAAAGTTGGGAAAGTGAAGACAAAGCTTCTACTTCTCTGTTACTCCAAATATTAGGAATTATCTAAATGAACCTCTTCACTTTTTAGACAAGGAAACTAAAATTCTGTAGGTAAAACAATTTACAAGTGCCACAAAGCTAGTTCTTGGCAGAATTAGAATGAGAAGGTAGATTGCCTTAGTCAAAGTCCAACATTCTTTTCCTATAAAATCCTGCTTCTCAGTCAAGCTATGTGGGACTAAACAGCTTCCTGAAAAATATGGATCTTGAACGCATTGATAGGCTAAGTTTGAGTCTGAGAAAATCAAAAGCATACTCATAAGTAAATATTTCATTTTAATTTGTGTAGGTTGCTCATGGCCATGATGATTATGGAAGTTAGGCATATTAAAGAGCCAAGGACTAAGATTAATTGTAAATGTGTTTTTCATAGCTATCACCACCCATGAAAAAACAATGTTTCTGAAGGTAATATAATGAAGGAAATCCTTACATGGATATTCCTGTGCTTATATGTCTAGGAAGTATGTACCCAAGTTTTATTAATTACTTTTCAAAAAGTATCTGATGTAATAATCCTATTAGAAAAAGGAATTATTTCTGTTTTAAAAGAAAGGAAGAAAGAAAAAAGAAAAGAAAAAGAAGGAAAGGATATGCTTTTTTAAAGACAGGTATAATAGGGAGTCAAGTGAAGTAGATGAGTATATATATGAAGCATTTACTCTCTGCTAAACATGGTATATGGTGGCATTTTGCACATACAGAGAGGAGATGGGAGAAATCTTCCCTATCTTCAAAAAGTTCACATTTTGATCAAAGATCTTTAAAAAAATTTAATACATATTTTAATACAAATACAATAATTTGTCTTGCTAATGGGAAATAGAGTAAAAATAGATAATTGCCAGCATTTTCATGATAAATTAGGAAATTGTGAGTAATGGAAAGAAGCCTTTTCTTTTTTTTAAGACTTAGATTCCAATTAATAGATTGGGTCAGGCCTCCCTGTTGCTTTCAATTTTGTAACATCTCAGATATTCTTCCTTCTCTCTTCTGACATTGCCACCACTCTGACACAATCCCTTATCACCTTACTCATGAATGATGGCAAAAGCCTGGTGATGGTTCTCATTGCCTCAATTATCTCCCTACTCCAATCCATCTTTCATTCAGGTACCAAAGTAATTTTCTAAAAGCATAGTTTGGACCATATCACATCCCCCTCATCCCAACCATTCAATCCAATGACTCCCTCTCCCCTCTTAAATACAAAATCCTTTGTTTGTCATTCAAGGCCATTCATAAGGTAAACCTCCTTCCTCTCTCCAATGTGTTCCTTTCCAATCTTCTTATACTTGACTCCTTGTTGTACTCTTCAGTCCAAACCCTGGGGTCCTTGCTGTTCCATTTCTCAGCTCCTGAATTTTTCTCTGGCTGGAATGCTCTCCCTCATCTTTGATTGTTTGATTTCTTGGTTCCCTTTAAATCCTAATTAAAATCCTCTCTTTTGAAGGTAGTCTTTCCCAACCTTTTAATTCTGGTGATTTCCCTCTGTATATTACTTCCTATTTATCTTGTTAAATGGCTTGTTTATACATATTTGTTTGCTAATTGTCTCTCCCACTAAACTGTGAGTTCCTTGAGCAAAGGGACTGTCTTTTGTCTCTTTTGCATCCTAAGAATTTAGCATAGTGGGAACTTAAATGCTTATTGACTGACCGACTAGTAAAGTCCTTGGAATTATTTGAAGGTGTCCCAGTCTTCAGATGCAGGAATTTAGTAAGAGTTAAAAAATATTTCAGTTCATAAGTCAAATAAAAGTTTGGACTAAAGGATTCCTGAATAATGAATACATCACAAAATTCAAAGAATAGAATTTAAAATGCCAGTGATCTTTTCTAACTAGTTTGCTGAATTCAGCTGAACAGGGTCTCTGTAGTACAAAAGATCAACCTCCTGGTAGACACAGAGAAGAAATTCACAGCATATAGTAACCATAGGCAAGCAAATGGTAGTAGAAAACTGCTACAATGTAGCAAAAACCTGGAAATTATCTCAGCAAATAAATATATTTGATATTGTACCAGAAGACATCAACAGCTCCACAGTACTGGATATATATATTATGATAGCCAAATGTGTACTGTGTGTTCCCTTCCATGTGTTCACTGGACACAGTTGTATTTTGCATGTTGGCACTTTTATTCACATGCTATATTCTCAGCTATGTGTTACCTTCCCAACTGAGGTGCTACAAACTATGGAAAAATATATGCCTATTTGTATGTGAGTAAGCTTTGATGTTACTTTTCTTTTTACTATGTTGTTTGATTAAATGCATTTTACTTTGAAGTACTATTTTCTCTGATTTTCTCTGTTCTAGTAAGAACATCAGTCAGGTCTTTTGACCTATGGTTTTGTGTAAATTCTGATCCACAAAATTCTTCAAATCCACTTTAACTTTCTGTGGATATAAGTGTTAGTGTACATGCCAAATTCTGAAAGCACACTAAAAAAAGAAAGTAAGATTTCATATAGACTCTTAGCTATATGATTAACTAGATATTTGAGTTGGGGAAAGTCACTTCACCTCTTCTCTGAACATCAGTTTCCTTAGATGATGCTTACATTAATCACCACCCTGCTGTGGTAAGGATCCAGGCAGATGATGGCCATAAAAGTTCATTGTCACTGAAAAATACTAGACAATTGGAGTTCCCACAGACTAAGAAGAAAGAATGGCACATTAATTAAAAAGATTATTGGATATAGAAACCTGAGTTTTGATCCTTACTCTCATGCCAAATTAATGGTGTGACTATAGGTAAATCTCTTAATCTTTATGAGACTTAAATTTCTTATCTGTATCACTGGACTGCTGCTGCTGCTACTAACTGTAGCATTAATTAAAAGAACTTACATAGCACTTTTAAGGTTTGCAAAATGCTTTACAAACATTATCTCATCCCTGCCCCTTCACAACAACCCTGGGAAATAAGTGGTCTTATTCTCCCCAAATTACAGATGAGAAAACTGAGGTAAGCAGAATTTGTGATTTGTCCTGGATTATATAGATAGTAATATCTGAAGCTGAATTTGAAGTCAGATCTTCCTGACTCCAGGAAATATATTCTGCTTGACTCCCAGGATTCTTGTGAAAAAGTTTTTGTAAAACTTAAAGGAATATAAAAATTTTTGTACTTATAAGCATTCATTTACAATGTCTCAGACAATAGATCATTAGATTCCTCATACATTGATTGTGTCATGATCCCAGTATCTTCATTCTTTTTAAGTGCTAATAAACAATGAGCCTATTAAAGTTTAAATCCCTCTTTATTTACTGGAGCTGTGGAATATCATTCCTAAGTCTTTGTCCTATTTTTAATGTAATTTAAGTTGTTATGAGAAGCACAACTTCTGGATTGTTGTTTCATTTTTCTTTATCTTGTCCCATTGTTTTTAAATCAGTCACCTTAGTCCTGTATAAAACTTGGAACACAAACATATAAACATGCATACATATATACATACATAAACATTATAGACACATGTACATCAATAACACATGTACACACATATACCACTGCCAACCTACTGTCTCCATTAATAGCTCCTTTAAAACTAATGCTAGTGAAGGCACTGTTCATTCAAAAGAAAAAAAAATCCCTTTACCTCTTGGTAAAGCCCTCATTGGATTTGAAATGGCAATGATCTGTTAATTTGAGAAAATGGCATTTCCCTGCTTTACTTCACAAGCTTTTAAGGGATAAGAGGTATCTTTCCCACTGATAGCCACCTCCTTTTGTTTTCTAGCATTACTGGAACTGACCTGGCATGGATCACTGGGTAAGCAGGCAATCTTAAACACTTCTCATATAAATTACCAGTTCCTCTCCAAGTACCATTGCTCACAGGGTAATACACCATTTTACAACTCAGATAGCAAAGTCACTTCGTTCTACTGGGTTCCATAGCCCCCAGGAAATGAACAGACAAAAAGATGGATTGGAGAAGGGAACAGTGGAAATTTACAATCTTCTCAATCAGGAGTAAGGCACAGGGGAGACAATTTGGTTTTTTCTCTTCACCTTTTGTCATGTAGTGCCTGGTTTAAATATGACCCATCAAAATAAATAAAAATGCATGTCTCCATTTGGATATTTTGAGAACAGTGACTAAATGGAGAGAATTATAAAGAAAACTACATTTTTCCCATTACAAAAGAAAATTAAAGTCCTATTTTATTCTCAAGAAATATTAAATAGAGATGATTGATTAAACTTTAATGCAAATTAAGTTTACAGTTTAATATTCACATCCAAGGTCCACTGGGTTGGTAATGATGCCCACATTTCTCAAGGAAAATTTTATGTTATTTTGTTTTTTTTCCCATGAACTCTAACTACAAGGTGTGTTTTTACTGCCAGTTGACTCTGATCAGGACATGCAGTATTGTATTTCAAGTTGTGGCTCTGTAAAACCCTGGAAGTTTCTTTGAAGTTAAACAGTGTCAATCTGTTTCCATGTCTGAATAACTCTGTGAAGAGCCTGCCTGACCCAAGTCAACCCATTGAAACATACTATTTTGCCATAATTGATGTTCCAAACGAATGTCCTTTCATAATAAAATGTGCTAGAAAACAAAACAGCTTCTCATCTAGTGCAAGTTGCATCATAATTAAATTTTATTTTATCCCATCGAGGCATGCTAAATGTTGAGCAAAATATAATTTTAAGTAATTTGTTTGTATTCTTATCTGTAGGAGTTGGAAATTAACAGCGTTGCTAGTTTGCGTTTACTGTTAAGCCTGGAGAGCAGAGAGATTGCTTTGCAAACATTACAGTTATTATGTCTGCAGTTGGTACTCTTTGTATAAATTATTGATCAGCCAGCTTATTTTTCTTTCTGCTTAATGGATATTATAGCATAGCCGTTTACAACGCTATAGTTAAGGTTGTGTCAGCACTTCCATTATAATAAACCCTCTGTTACAGGGGTTTATAACTTGCTGTAAAAATTTGCTCTGGGCTGAAACTTGACATACAAGATCTCAGGCTAGAAGGTAGTGATTGTTGTTCTTTTAACTTTTAAAAAAAAATCCCTTTTGGCTGATGGGGTAATGTAATAAATAAATAACCACTTTACTGTTTTCTAGCAGTCTTTTACATTCCTTTAACAGACTTCAAATGGAACAAATTATATAGGATAGATTGTTGTACCAGGAACCAGACCCTCCCTTTTCTACTTAATAAAGAAGAAAGAGATTCCATATTAATAAGTTTAAGAATCAGTCACTATTTAGCAGAAACTTTTATGAACAGTTTGGATGAATTTCAATATAACATTATGTAAGAATGTATTAGTTCATATCTTTACATTAAGCATGCATTTATATAGCAGACTATACAACTACTCCCTCCATGTTAATTATGTGTCTTTTAGGCAAATAATATACAGTTTATTCCAGTGTTTTATGTCACATATATGTGTATACATCCACAAGCATCAGTGAAGGAAATCTGACATTTAGACACCAATATATGTAAAAAGAAGCATTTCAATTTGTGTCATGAATTACAAAACAGGGTTTTAAAATACAGGTTGACATTCTGACCTTACTTCACTCTGCTGGATCATTCTTTTCACACAATGGCCTGCTTTAAAGATGAAGAAGGGCTTTAGTTTCAATTTCAGTTCCTAGAACTGTTTCTTTCTCTTGGTTCCCAACTTTTAACCTTATCTGAGCATGTTTACTTTGATATGAAACATTTGTCTGAACAACTTTTATTACATATTGGTAGATGGAATTATAAACTCCTTACATTATGGAAATACTAATGATAATAAAGTAAAATTAAATAATCATAAGGAGTTCATTAACTGATATAGCAAAGATGAATTTAGTCATAAAAAAGTTGTCTAAAACATTCCCTTATGAATCTTTTTTCCTTTTGGTTTCACATTCTTAATATACTTAGGCAAAAATCACTGTCATCACTCAGGAGGGAAAAAAAGTGTGTGTTTGGGGGAAGATAAGGAGATAAATTTGGCATGCATTTTTGTCAGAAGTGTCTGTAAAAATTGAAGACATATAGAGACTTATCTTAAGATTCTTTAGTGCCAAGAACTGTATAGTTGCTTCTACCTCTACATACAATACATCCAGTCACTGACTGTGAAACAAATAGTGTTACTTACATCACTTAACTTCTTATTAATAACTTAATAGACAGGGCTCTTCAAGTTGCTAGCTATCTTAAGGAATTTTCACTTTTGGTTTTCCCAATTTCCTCCTCTGGGGCAACTTGGGGGCATTTATAGCTAAACTGTCAGTGGTCTGAGAGAGAATACACCAGAGAGATAAAAGTCTTCCAGTTTCTATTAGTGGTGGGGGCTGGGAGGAGTGGTTAAGAAGACTGACCTGAGGTTCATCCTCGGAGGTAGGGGAGCAGGGCAAAAGCAGAGGGTGAGAGAAAGCAAGCTTAGGAGTCTTTTGTTTAAATTACTGGAATTTATCAGCGATGCTGATTGGTGAAGCAGTGTATCTAAGTTAAAAAGGCTTGGGAGAATTACTTGGCATAATTTCTCCGTCTTCAATGATTTACTACTGGAGTACAAACATCAATTTTGGACTCTCTCCTGAGAAACATTTAACAAAGCCAGTGAACTACTGGTACCCTGATACCATTCTGGATTTGCCAAACTTCAATTGTTGTTTAATAAGCCTTCCTTGAAGTTTATAGGTGGTTATGCTTTTTCTCCCTGTTTAAGAAACAGGTTCATAAGTAAATATGCAATTGCAGGAACAGAAATGTAAAAAAGGGTCTTCCTCTTTAGCCTCCATTGTGATATATCTTCGAATTGTTCAGAAGTGCACCCTATTGTTCAAGCTATTTGTGTCGGGTGTGCTAATGCACTCTTTGATTGAGTGAATTAGCAGTCATAACAATCTGGCAGTCTGGCCATAGAAGTGTGCTCAAATTGATTTGTGTTATGGCTGGACTGGAAAATCTAGTGTTAGTACTTTTTTTTTTGCCTTGGGGCACTGTTTGTACCAAACTCCACTTTTCATTTAATTTTCCAATAGATTTCGAAAGACTGAAATGTTCGCGATCAACATTTGATCCCCTTGCATTATTTAAAAAAATAAAAAACAAAAAACAAAATCTGTAAGTAATTTCAGATTCCAAAAACCTTGCTTTCAATTAGGGTAAACATAATTAGAGTGACATCGTGCTTGGAATGATAAATCTCCCTTTGTATCTATTAAGCATGTTATCTCGTCCTGTCATTGAAAGGAATCCAGTTTGTTTTTGTTTTTTGTATTTCTGTGTGCTGGCTTGACTCAAATACAACTAGGGTGGGGAGAAAGACAGAAAAAAAAATGATATTGTCATGTATCCCTCCTTGCAACTAGAGCATCTAGTGTCAGTCATCTGACCTCGGAAGTATATCAATTTCACTTAATGATATCATCAACAGTGAATCTAAGTGTTTTCAAGAAATATTCAAGAAATTTGTTCTTGATATATATTGACTTTGTTATACAATCATTTGATTTTCTTTTATAATCTAGGAAAGGTGTGATTTCAGTTTGTTTCCTCCGGTTTACAGATAGTTCCCATTAATATATTTACACATATATGTATTTAGATTTCAGATGTATATTAAAAAAAGATTTACCCTACTTTTGTCAAAGCTTGTATTTTTCTTACAACATTCTGCTTTTCAGTCATTTGTGAGAATTATATTTAATGCAGCATGAATAAACTTTAAAAAGGAGTATTGATCTCAGAGAAAGCTTTATGGAATGATTTAGTCAGTTTCCCCACTAGAGAAATCAGTAAACAATATAGGTCAGTAGATAAGGGAAGGATGAAATATAATATATTGGTGTATTTCTCTAAGGAAAAAATATATATAATTCAGATATAATTCATGTTCTAAAACTTAAGTATTGTAAACATGAGCATTAGTTCAAAGACTGTTTTCCTATATCCATGACATTTTTTTTTGCTATCATGTGTTCTGAAGGTGTGTTGTTATGTTTTCTTTTCTCTGTAGACTTCTTTCTTTGTCACTGCCCTTTGGAAACCAAAAGGCTGCGTCCTGCACAGGACTTGAGTGCCTGGAGTCTGTCATTCAAGGAGTATTCACTGGGACTTGAATAGCAACAGCTACTATACATTTTCTGCCTATATCTTTCAACATTATAGCTACTCTCCTCATTGTATTTCATAAAGCAATGGACGCTAGTAGTGTGTGTGTGTGTGTGTGTGTGTGTGTGTTGGTTTGTTGCTTTGTTGAGTAATAGACTATAAGACCTATCAGCTATCTTATGGTTGGTGTAGGTTCTCATTCACACAGAAACGGTCTCTGGGGAAGGTGGGGTAGAGTGGGAGGAGAAAGGGAGGAGGAAGGAGAGTGTAAGGAAAGAGAATACCTGCCCTGAACAGTTACATGAGTGCAAGAGAAGCTCTGCTTCAAACAATATCCTAGGAAAGAAATTAAAGACTTCTTAATTAGTGCAGCAATTAAGCTTTCTTGGTAGCATTTTAATCAGCACAGGCCCTATCAAAGGACAAACAGAACAATTTGCAGGTCTTTGAATTTTAAACAGTCTTATTGATTTCAGCACAATAAGTCTTCACTTGACACAGGGAAAATTTTCATATAACAGTGACTGTACTTTGAGTTTTGCTCATGCAAAATTCTTTGAGCTTGGAGGGAGAGAAACTGGAGGAAAAATATTTGAAATGACCTGAAATGTAAAACAAACAATAAAAACCTTAAAAATGAAAGGTGAGAAGGAGAAAGGCATAAATTGAAGACCTTCTTAGATTGATACTCTGCTAAGGACAGCTGAAACTTGCCTCAATTGTTTGTAACATTCCTCAAGCAAGACACTGAAAATTCTTGCACCCTTCTATAAATATTTTTTTTTAATTTTCATTAGTTAGTTCCTAATGCTATTGTTTGATCAAACTAATACTATAATGATGAATCTTTTCAAACTATGGTTTTCTTTGAATTGACTGTAGACCTGAAGATTTTCTGTCTCAGAACTCATTCAGAAGGGACAAGCTCCATAATATCCTACTATATAAAGTAAGCACGTGTTGTGAGGCACAGTTTCCCCCTCAACATCATGGGTCCTCTTAGAAGTTAAGGTGGAGTGGTGACATAATTGAGGGTCATGCTCTAGCTGCAATAGTTACCTCACTTGTATGTTATAGGAATGTGACTTGGTTGTGTACGCATGGTATTCTGAGTTAATGTGGGAAACCAGAGGGGGTAAGGGCAGCTTTTCAACACTTGTTTTGCATTGTTCTCATTTATGGGTAGAGAATTCAAAATGATAGAACTGTGGTCTAACATTTTTCAAAGTAGCTGAAGTTTTTATGGCAACATCAAGCTGTGCCATTATAATTAAAGTTGTGTTTGTATTTCCAGTATAAAATCAGTTTTTACAAGGGTTTGTAACTCCCCCCCCCGTTGAATATAAAATCTGCATTAAATATATTTTTAAATAAACATGTACTTACTGTTTTTGATATTTTTGTTTATATACGTAGATATGTATACACATATTCCCACACAGGTATAAGAGTTTGTCAGATGAAAACATCTTTGATGATTAAGAAAGAATTTCAACTTAAAAAAAAAAGATAACTGAAGTTTGACAACCATTTATAAATTTAAGATATCCTAGAAAGTATTGTATTTATTTTCTTTCAATGATCAGTGACCATGAGGAATATTCTGGTGAAATCAAAGTACCTTTTAAGGTGGACCTGAGAAGATTTTTGATATGGTTATGTTTTTCAATGCTTTCATTTTCTCTCAAACAACAATAAATTTTCAATGAAGTAGGAGAAAAAGAAAAATAATTATTATATTAACCAACAGAAGATGATAGAAAATTCAATAATATGGACCTCCAGCTCTCAAAATATATCAAAAAACTATAATTTCTGTCAAATATGTAATACATCATTTCACACCTTGCAAAATTAGATACTGCGCATGTGTAGACAATGCCTAATTATTCAATATCCAGAGATGTAGACAGAGGATTACATTCTATTTTATGCTGTTTTAAATCACCTGTTGACCCTTTAAATGCCTAAATGCAACAGGTTAGATGAATGTAAGAATAAAAAGAATTTAAAGGATGATTGAGAATAATTCTACAAGTTAATTTTTACATAACTCCAATTTATCTTTTCAGATCTGCTATTTAAGTTTGTCACTGTGGGTGTGTATGGAGTGTGATTTCTTAAACACCTTTTAGAATAGAAAAGATATTCCCATAGAATGAGTTAATTTTCAAAAATTATAAGTTAAAAAGGTTTTGTAGCATACCATACTAGAAAATCTTTTGTCTTTTTAAAAATAGAGTAGCAGCTTTTTTTTTTGCGGTTGATATTCACTTGAATTTATCACGGTTTTAGATTCGTAGAGTAAATAAATGTGCACTTGCTTTATATTTAGTTAGCCTTTCCTTTTTGAAATCAGAAGATATTACAGATATTTCTGACCGACAAGGGAACATAGTTAACCTGTGTAAAATCCACAAAGGGGATATCTTTTTATTTTTCTTCACCCCCCCCCAATCTTCTGAAATACAGAGCAGATAAAAAGAACATCTGCTATTATTATGTTAACAATTTAGATGTCTAATTTCTTCCAACTTTCAGTCTTTGATCTGTAGATTCCTCACTAGCCCAGATTATAAAAAGAAGAACGTACTCACACAAATAAGTAACCAAACAAACGAATGAATTAAAATCATACTAGTTTTCCGGATGAACTTTCCCTAAAGTAAACTAATAACAAATACAAATCTTCATAAAGATGTATGGATGGAGAAAGTATATGTAGCTTTTTCATTTATATCTGATTTTCTTTAAAAAAATCATTTTAATAGTCCTAATTCCTATAATAAACTGCTCAAAGTGCTTTTGTTCGTCTTAAGTTGACAGAAGATTGCTTGGATGCGTTTGGAAAATTACAGGTCGACGCGGATGAGATGAAATATGAAACATGTAATCTAACGGTAGTATTAAAAGAAAAGATGATGATCTCCCTTCCCTTTTTTCTGCCACCCTCCCATGCTCCCCCCTCCGCCTATCTCTCTCTCTCTTTCGTCCCCTCCCTCCCCTCACACAATTTCTCTTCTCACCCTTTTTCTCCTCCCTCCCTCTTTCTCTTTCTCCTACTCTTTCCTTCTCTTTCTCAGTATCTCTCACTCAGTCTGTGTTTCTTTGCTCCGGGTTCCTGGTTGGATAATTTGGGTTAATACTAGTGAGTGAGGTTTTTGTGGCTTCAAAGGGTATTTCAAGTTTCCGGAGCTCCTCCCCTCTGCACCGTGTGACAACAACAACTCGTCCAGAGAGCAGCCAGCACTTTTCAGCTCATTTTCTCTCTGTCATTCCCCTCTCAATCTTTGATCAATGTACTTGCCAGAGAGAACCGAAGTCCTTCAAACCCCCTCTTTTTCACCTCCATCTTTAACTTTGTGCTAGAGCAGGACCCAAAAAACAATAGCTAACCCTCCCCCACTCCCTCCCTCCCCCCAAAAAAACAATTCAGCCCCCAGTCCCAGCCCCCGGAGAGGACTACTCATTTCGACTTGCGGGACACTTTTGTGCGTGTCTCTCCTGCTTCTTGCTCTTACCCCTCTGCCTTTCATTTTCCCCTCTCCTTTTTTTCTTTTCTTTTCTCTCACCCCCCTCATCCCCCCAGTTTTCCTCTATTTCTCCCTCTTTATCTTTCTGGAGATTTTTCATTCTCTTGTTCGTTCTCCACCTTTCCGTCCCCTCCCCCTGGTGTGTGGCAACTTTTTCCACCCCCCAATCTCCTTCTTCTCCTCTTATATGTCACCATGGCCGTGCCGGCTGCTTTGATCCCTCCGA